>CAKAOI010047727.1:0-77426 GCA_916701655.1 Sebastiscus albofasciatus
CTGAGGCAGGTGACCTGCACGTGGCAGCACATATGAGCTTTTATCTTTATCTTAGTATCCTTGTTATGATAGTGAGCTTTACACCACAATCATAAAAGGTGTGAAACTGCACTTGGCACCGAGGATACTTCCTTGTTAGCTGCTGATGATCATTTTCAGGAACAAAGATATATTTAGCTGACTTGACCTAACATGTACAAAATACTGGATTTCAGTTTGGGTGGTGACACTTCCTTATTGTCAGAGAAGTTTCCAAGGACAGTTTGGTACTTGTTCTTTCACTGTGAAACTAGGTGGACTCCATTGGATGGACTCCATTGGAATCCACTGTTAAGGATCAGGCTGCCAAACTGGAGGAAGATAGCGTGCCGGGGTGGCGTCTGACATGCCAGAACGGTTATAAATGTGATAGTTTTTCTTATTTCCTTGATTTTGGTGATAAGTCAACCTAGCTTAGATATTTCCCGCTCGTGTCAGCACCGTCTCGATGTGCTTTATGAAAGACGCTCAGTGTTGTGGCTTCTACTTTTTCTTCCGTTTATTCAAATGAATCTGCTCATTTTGCTGTATGTAAAAGTGTAAAATGCGTTTCCTTGTTTGACCGTTTGATCGGAGTTCGCCAATGATTGACAGCTGCTCAGAGACGGCGAGGCTCCAGATCGGCTCTGATTGGTTGTTTTCCTCCGGTCTGTGAAATCTTGCAGAGGAACACCGAGGAACATGATTTCAGATTACCTGTCTCATGTACTACTGTCAGGGTATAGTGACCGTTTTATTAAAATAACTTTTTTTAAATTATATTTGCTCCAATTCTACCCGCTGCACTACAACTACACTCTCGCTTTAAGAGTGAGAAAGTCTGCTAAGGGCGGGAGGTGGACGGGTCAAACAAACACAGGACTTTTACTAAGGGGTGTTTGTGTGAAAAGTTGAGTGATTCTCACTGATGATGTTGATGTCATTGACGCTACGTCACTGAGTCACATGACGTCACATGACGTCACGCCCGTAGCTCACGTTACGCTACACGCATACTTATCTTAAGCCAAACCGTGATGTTTTTTCTAACCCTAATCAAGTAGTTTCATCACCTAAACCTAAGCTAGAATGACATGGTTGGTACCGATGGTTAGTTGCATTTGATGCAAGCATCTTCCCTCTAGCTTTAAAACTGATCCCACTACAACCTCCAAAAGATCGATTTGCGTTAAATAAATTAGTTGCGTTAAAACTAATTTGCGTCAACACGTTATTATCACGCTAACTTTGACAGCCCTAATTAAATAGTAATTTGTTTGCGAACACGTAAAAACAACTTCATAGACTTGTTTTGGTGCCCCCAAATGGCCCCTCAAAAAATTCAAAGAATGCAGCTTTAAATGGAAGTGACATCAATGATTTGTTGGGTGAAGCAGCAACGTGGAGAGCTGTTCAGTATTTTAATGAAGCTGGCAAAAACCTGGTTCCGCTGCAAAGACAACGAACGGAGCTGCCGACGTTGTCGACACATAAGATTTTAGTGTCAGTTGGCACGTCCATAAATGACACTTAAATTCAGGTCGGTCCTGATTAGCAGTGCTTAAATATGATGATCATTGTGTTCGTTGTGCTGCACAACTTCCTCAACCAGAATCTTTTGGCGCCACATGTGACTGCCACATTTAACTCATTGTCTATTTCTATATATGACTTCACCATTGGGTGAGGTCAGACTTGAGCCTTAAGGGCAAAAAATATGCACACGAACCTGATTGAATTGTCCTCGAGAACAAACAAAACATGGGAGTTTCTACAGTCGGTGGCATCTCCCTTTAATTGCGCTCACACGGCGCCACCTCGGCTCAGGTCAAATGACCTCACCTGTGATGGGTGCCTCAGGTCGCGGCTGTTCTTTCCTCCACAGGGGAACGAACACGGTGATGTCTCGCAGCCCTTTGTCCCAGAACCAGCTCACCGCCAGCTGGAGGCCCTGACACGAAAACACCTTCTTGTCGCCATGGCTGCAAAGACACAGAAGCCAGAGTCAACAAAAAAAACAACTTCTTCTTTTGTCTTTCCTTGCACGTTACTATATGCACTCACGCACACGCGCACACACACACACACACACACACACACACATCTCTTCTCCCTTTTTCAGGAAGTGTTGCAAGTTCTCTAAAACATGGTTGCAAAAGCCCGGAGATGAGTAACTCGACACAGAACATCGCGCCTTACAAAACAGTGGCAACATTTTTTATATTGAGAAAATAAGTAAAGATTTCTCACACAAAAAGAAAAAACATTATTCTGGTGTCATCAAATCTAAAACCTGATGTAATGCTATATTATTTTAGTCAAGATAAGATTGAAAGTAACATGCTGTGTATCATACAATTATTTTCAGGACCGCCAGCTGTGAGCTGTGATCTGTTTTTAAAGTCACGCACCTTGGCGGAGGTCTGCAGTGCCATTCTAGTTATTTTTTGTTTTGTCTTATTTATTTTATTTATTTTCAGTTGTATGTGTATCTGTCTGCACCTCTGTAAATGAGCATGTGTAATAATAAATAAATCTAAACCCTGATCATAACTCATCAAGGCTTCAGAACGGTGAACATGGGAGGAACACAGCGGTCCTGAAAAGCCCTTAAGGCTTTGTAAATCTTAGAAAGTAATAGATGTTCCAGGGGAAGAGGTATGACTGATACGCTATGTATATAGCAGTTTTACTTGCCTTCATGTGACAAGTTCATGAGTGAAAAAAACTAGGCCTCGATGTTGATTTTAACCCTGAAACGTGACATTTCCCTAAACCAGATCTTGAAAAAGTTATTGAAAAATCCTTGAATTCAATGACTAAATAAGTGCGAGAAACCTGAAAATCGTTATCAGAACTTGTATTAGCGGTACAGCAAAGTCAGAGCTGCTATCAGATCTGTTACAGTCGTTCAAGTTCACCTGCCAAACATGTGTTCTCTTCCAAATCTACTGTAATACTCGCATTACAAGGATGTGCCCAAGAGCTACTGAAGAATTAAACTGGATTGTTTTGCCTGCAGGAGAAAGTAAAGTGTGTGTACGTGTGTGTTTATGTGCTGGCATGTGAATGGGGTTCCCCTTCTCTCCGTTAGCAGGAAGTGGTGAGACACTTTGCATACAACAGGTACCAAAAACATGGCTTGCCATGAGTTTATGGATTGTGAACACATATATCTGTCTGGTATCGTTTTACTGGTGTGTCATAAAGTTGACACTGAATGATGTGTCCTTGATAATTTATACTTGCATCCTGAAGCTCTTTCCCAAATATAATCAGAGAGTTACACATTCAGCAGCTGGTTTATTTGCAGACGTGTTGTATATTTCATTGCTTGAGTTACAACAATAAAACCACCACAGAGGAGCAGGGCCATAATGGCAATAATAATCACTGGGAGCTACATTCATAAAGATCTTGAAAATGTATTTGCAGTATGATTTACTTCAAATGTGACAATTCAAAAGTAAAGCTACTAGGGCTGTCCATCAATTAAAATATCTAATCGGGATTAATTGCAAATTAATCACACAATTTGTATCTGTTCAAAATGTACCTTAAAGAGAGATTTGTCAAGTATTTAATCCTCTTATCAACATGGGAGTGGACAAATATGCTGCTTTATGCAAATGTATGTATATATTTATTATTGGAGCATTTAGCAGCTAAAGAGACAGATATATTTTTCTCAGGAGCTGGTGGGGACCAATACCAGAGGTAAAAGGAGAGAGAATATTGGACTTAAAAGTGGACAGAAACGTGACCCAAACTGAATGGTAATGTTGCTCCGTGTCTGTTGGGTGTGGAAATAGTAGGGCTGGCAATTAATTTAAATATTTAATCGCGATTAATTGCATGATTGTACATAGTTAATCTTGATTAATCACAAATTGATCATACATTTTGTATCTATTCAAAATGTACCTTAAAGGGAGATTTGTCAAGTATTTATCAACATGGGAGTGGGTAAATATGCTGCTTTATGCAAATGCATGTATATATTTATTATTGGAAATCAATTAACAACACAAAACAATGACATATATTGTCCAGAAACCCTCACAGGTACTGCATTTAGCATAATATGCAAAAATATGCTCAAATCATAACATGGCAAACTGCAGCCCAACGGGCAACAACAGCTGTCAGTGTGTCAGTGAGCTGACTTGACTATGACTATGACTATGTCTCTCAGAATTCTCCCGCCTTAATCAAAGTGCAGTACTAAATCACTGTAGTGCCCCTTTAATAAATAAAACAGTTTGAGGGTTGACCATTGGTTGATGAGGGTGGAAAACTGTCATGGTGACAAAGTGTACGTCAGTTTCAAAGCAGATCAGGATAACTCGGACTAACTGTGACGAGGCACATACAGGAAACAGAGAGAGTAGCCTCTGAGATTTCATGCCTGGGGCTGGACTACAGACTGCCTGACTGTTACCAGACTGCCTCACCTCAGATAAAAGGTGTTACAGTAAATACTTTATCCCTCTTCCTCTTCTTCATGTCCTGACAGGAATATGTGTGTTGTCGCTCTTTTGTTTTGCACTTTGAATTCATATCGTGACCTCGTCCTACTTGCCACGTTATTTGTTTGAGCAAATTTTCACTCAAGAACTTCCTTGTTGCCAATGCAGGTCAGGAATAGGTGGCAACCGTGACGTTATATGATGCAGGAATCTCACCTCAGTATAGTGTTACATATATCGCAAGTCAACCTAGATAAAAGTATCACCTAAACAGCTCGAATCTGACGGTTAGACGAATAAACATGTCACTCTGCCCTGCAGGGCATGACGTCATCTTGAATTGAGTGGACAAAAAGAGAAGAATATAGACGTACATCATGTTTTCACTTCCCACATGTTTAAAGAGGAAGTGTGGTGCGATCGAATCTGTGAAGTGAAACGAGATTTGACTCAAATAAAGACGCAGGTATACAAACGGAAATTAATTTTAGCACTAAAATAGTGCAGTTATAATGCTCCTTTTTGATTATTTTTAAATTCAATCATACACATGAATGAACATCTTGGCTCTTTTAACGCCTCCTACCAGGAAGTAAAGAAAAGAAAATGTTTTCTCTCACTGCCATGTAAAATAGGTTTTAAGAATATCTTTGGCTTAGCCCCTGGATGAAATGCCAGCTAGACGATCTACTAAACTACATACATTTACTTGTACAAGTTACTTTTACTTGTACTCAGAGGTACTACAGTGGCAGATGAAACATGATCAACTTCTAAAATATGATGTAACAATGTAGATTAAATCATATATATAAAGTAATTAAATAATCCTGCTAATGTATTAAGGCATCAGTAATAATAATAATATTATAATAAAATAAAATAATACAACACTGGAGTGCCCAACAAATAGTTTTGATACTTTCAGTACATTTTGCTGATAATGCTTCATCTTGAATGAAGTGAAAGATAAGTACTTCCTCCAGCACTGCAGCTGCATATAAATATACAAAAGCAAGTATTCTGAATTGTAGATGTACTAAGTTGACTCACCTCATGGCCACGTTGCTTCCATCTATAACCACCGGTCTAAAGCCGGCGACTGGCTCTCGGTCCGGTCCAGGTCTGGGCTGACTGGGGACGGGGCTGCAGCCTCTGGACACCAGCTTGGGACTGTCTGGGCCACCTTTGTTGCTGCGAGTGTGGCAGGTCTTTATCAGCTCCTCCAGGATGTCGTTGGTCTGGGCGTCATGGCGAAGGCTCTCCAGGACCCTCAGGATGTCACTGTGAGAGTAGCCCAGCTTGAGAAATCGCTCCACTTTGGCGTGCTGCTGGTCCATTATAGACATGTGTTTCCTGTCCTCTGTCTCCTCAGGTCTGTCTGGCTGGGGAATCCTCCTCGCCTCCTTATTCAGACTCGTCAGCGTCTCCACGGCAACGACCTGTGTTTTAGAGACAGGTGTCAGGAAGGAATGGAGGCAACCTCTGTCACTGTAAACACAGGAAGCTGTGGTCGCACAGGGGTTTTTGGACAAGCGGGTTGAGGTTTTAGCGCCCGCTGATAAAGACGGCTCCGGTTACCGCAACCTCATACTGCCAACGCAAGCACAAACAGAGTCTGACGTCACGCTGGTTAAGAAAGCACCCCCGTTACCTGAGGGTCTGGGCTAATTTTACCTCCAGTGTCAGAGGTCACGCGAAAGTAACCAATGTGGGCATTAAAGCTACGAGCCTCACCCCATTCCACATGTTTTTATTGCTCTTTCTGGAAAGCCCCTGAACTTCACGGCCAGAGAGAGATCACACCGATGTATCCGAGAGCGAATGACTCAACCCACTTCTTCCACTTGCCCTCCCACGAGCTGAGCTATTCTGAGTACTGAACTTGAACAAACTTCTCACACCTGAAACAATGAAAACCACTGTAACGGAGTTGGAGAAGGCGTGTCGAGGTTTAAATAAAACCCATCGTAGTGAACATCCTGAACTGAGTGTACAGACAAAACATGCAATACTTTGAAGCATCCTTCTTTGTACTGTCTTTTTTGATCCTTGCCACGCGAGATGAATCGATTAGCTTGTGTCAACCTGACATTTGAAGTATGAGGAACAGTTTTATCTGGGGCATCCTCCCCTTCTGCATGAGGCTCGGTTTTTTTTGCACGGGCTTGCTACGAAACCACATCCTTTTGCAGCTGAGTTGACGTTCAGTTCATCAACAAGTGCCCTCAGACTTTTACCCCTGAAAATGAAAAGATTATCTCCGCTTGGTTGCCTCACTAACTCCAGCAACCTTTGCTCTTTTGCAACGCTGTACTCAAGTGAGCAGCACACGGCTGATCTGCCCCTGTCACCTACCTATACCTGCCTTTACACAACCTGAAAACACAACAAGTCTGAACAAGACAAGGCTGAGAGTTCACATTTAACACCAAACAGTAGAGCTACATTGTCATGTGAAGTTGTCTGATTCTATACTTACGCATTTACCAAGTGGTGGATCAAAGTCTCTGCCGCTGTCTCTCTCTCTGTGTGTGTGTGTGTGTGTGTGAGTGAGCTGCTCTCATGAGTCGCTGTGTCAAGCAGACCGGTCTGTGTGAACCTGCTCTTATTACTCATTGGAGGAAGTAACCGCTCGCTGCTGAGAAAAAAAAAAAAAAACAGCAAGGAAGAGAACACTCTGTAAATTAGTGATCACTACTTCCTCATCAGGCTGATCTGGGAGCCTAAGGGTTTTTTTCACCTTTCTACCATGTTTTGACCTCTTCCTGTGGTGCGGTGGGATAAATGCTGACTGAATGTCTGTAGTGTATAGAGCACCAGGCCGAGGTCACACTGAGCCATCAGATTGTGGAGGTTTTATTAGTCATTCAGAATTTAGATTTGAATTTTAGTTCACAAGGGGGAACAGATGTGTAGTTATTTTTAGTTTAGATTACTGAGCTTAGATTAAAGAACCAATATGTAATATCTCTACTGTAATAAATACATCAGACCGGCACATACGGGTACTTTGCAAAAAGTTGAGGCCACGCCCCCTTTTGGGGAAAAGAAAACAGAAGATCTCATAGACTTCAATGCAATTCGGCATGCATTTTTAATTGTAATTTTCATATGCATTCATCTTTTGTTAAACAAACATTTGTTTTACACACGTCTAATAATTAAAAACCTGAGCGTTGGCGATACTTTAATAAATGAAGGTCGATCGCCGTTATGTCCCTTCAGTCTTTCCCCGTCCAACACAGTGGAGGATATTACTGATCCAGACTTCTCTACATATCTGATTAAATCACGTTTGTCAATCGCAGCCTCCCACTCAAGCTAACGTTAGCTTGCCATGCTAGTCACTGTCAGCAGCATCATTTAGCCATTTAGCACACCAACAGTGAATATTCACGTATCGTATGAGCCTCTAATCTCAGTGTGAAAGCCTCAGTTAACCCGCTACACAACAGCTTTTCATCATTTTCTCTCCTGTGGCGGCGAGTTTCTTTCTCCCAAAAGGAAGCGCAGTCTCAGAGATGACACCATGCTGGTCTGGTCTATAGCTTGGAGTCATAAAGCCATGCTGGTCTGGTCGGAGCCATAAAGCCATGCTGGTCTGGTCTATAGCTTGGAGCCATAAAGACCCTCTATTAGATCTTTTTTAGGACAACAAACTGGAGATTAGCGTTTTGGGATTAATTGTTGGTGCAACCAACTACACAGCAACTCTTCGTCATAGCGTTATTACTGTTACCGTCTATGAGGGACACAGAATTGTTCGCCTCCAAAAGGGGGTGTGGTCATGAGAGCCTATTCTGGATGACGTATTGTCGGTCTGATGTATCATAAAATGACCATGATAAGCCATCAGAGATTATAAGGAAACATACTAAATTGAAATACTGGCTTCTCCGACAACAACGCTACAGCCAGCATGTTCTCCTATGAAATTTCCATTCTGGTCCAGAATGTCTGTTTTAGTTTTGGCCGGTTCGATTCTGTCCAGCGCTCGTTTCGACACCCTTTTAACACATATTGAAACAAATTGCCACTTAAACACCTAGCCTTCTGCAGCCATGGAAGCAAGCTAACCAACTGGATCAACAGAAATAACGTTAACGTTAGATTCTACCGACCTGAAAAGCCTCAGCACATCTCTCTGTGGTCCATGTGCAGCAGGGTTATCAAGGCAGCGAGTATTTGAGACACACAGCCAGTGAAGTGATTCAGACTACTGCTGCTGACCAGAGGCTAACACGGCCAGGTCCAGAAGGTAACCTTCAAACAGCAAAATCGTTCGCTAATCAGTCACACCGGAGGAGCAGACAGGTCACGACTCCAATGTTGTGAATTTGGACTCCTGTTACCCATTTTAAACACTAGCTGTCTGTGCTACATATTGTTCCTTTAAACAAACAAGGTGTAACATGTTAATTAGTGAGCTTGAGGGGGGTGGGTAGGTGGATTAGAGCCAGGCTAGCTATTATCCCCTAGCTAGCCTTTATGCTAGCTGTAGCCTTATTTTTAAAATCACAAATATGAGAGTGGTTGATCTTTTCCAAATTTTCCAAAATGTCAAACTATTCCTTTAAAACACAGTCTCACAGCAGTTTGTGAAATAGTCACGAAATTTAATCTATTTTGATTCGTGTACATAGACATGAATTTCCCCTTTTTTTCCGTAATGCTCAGCACAATTTTTAACAAGTGCGTCTTCCTACGAATGTCCAGCAACACGTGACTCACGTGTCAATTTCTGCTCCGGTCTTTTCAAAATAGGACTACTTAGTTAGGTTTAGGAATAGATTGACTTGGTTAGGCTGAGGCAAAAGATTGTGGTTTGGGTTAACTAGCACCGGAAGTGGTGTTACTTTAATACGGAAACTACAGAGAGCTTCAAAGAGCCAACATGACGCCTAACATACAATATCAGCATTGACTGACGTTCACAAAACCACAATGTGACGCACAGTGTTACATTTTTATCTGAACAACAACAAGGTGTGAGATATATTCCATCTTGTCAACACTCAGTGATCTAAAGAGTGTCAGCTGTCAGTCAACAAAGACACTAAACAAGGCTGTCGTGTTTGCTTTTCGAAGACTCGAGCTCTTCCAGGAAAGGCCCTAGAGTTAAGATTCACTTTTAATTATATTCATAATAGTATGAATATTTTTTTGATGACTTTTATGTTATTGCCAGTATTATTATTAAGGGTAATTTGAAACCACAAACAGACTTAATGGGACATAGTTTACCTGAATGTGCCCTCTTATTTTGAGAACTGGAGTGATCAAAGTGCACAGACACAGTGGATCTCCATATATACACAACCATCTACTAGTTCTGATATCTTTGGTTAAAACTGACCTATATACAGTATGTCTATATGTCTACAAAGACAGAAACGGGGGGTGGGGGACAACATGAGGATAAGGAAAAGGAAAATATGGGTACTTCCTGCCCCCCTACTTCTGGCCTCAAATAAACCAAAGCCATCTTCGAACTCTGCCTTCATTTTGATCTCAACTACACAACTGTAAAGGTTCGAACAGAAGCAAAACACCTGGCAAAGCACTCAAAACCACTTCACATACACACACGCACAAGCATACATACAAGATGAAAACAATGCCAGCTGTCGCGGTTGGTAACTAGGAACAGGAAACATAATTATTACTCACAATGAAACAGCATTTTGATGCTGCCTCTATTATTGATGTGTGTCCTTTATCTAACCAGGATGTTGGACATCCGACAAAACTAACCAATGTGTCATCAGAGTGTGTGTGTGTGTGTGAGAGAGAGAAAAAGGGTTGGGTGGGGCACGACCGGAATGTGTGATGAAATTGCTGATTGGAATTTATGCGTTTGTACGGGCATAATGTGAGTTGACAATTAAGGACAGGACAGTTAGTACACAGATTTCCTGGAAGAACAAGGGAAAGTTTGGTATGAAAGAACAAGTTAATAATGTCACGTGCATGATGATGACATTGCAAATCTACAACAACAAATCCTGCAATGGCAAAAGAAAATATGAGATATTTTTCTGCAGTATTACAACACAGCAGGTGATTCTGTTGTAACAGAACGTTTTAGATCACTTTATCTTGTTAAATCTCAAAGCTTTCTTTCTCGTCATACGACCGTACCTCGTAAAAATACAAATTTGTTGTTGTTGTAATGATATACCGACTTATCGTCGCAAAAAACCTTTGATAACCTGCCACACTGACTACCGGCCAGTCGCACAACTGGCACTCACCCACATTAAAGACTCTCTCCCAGCTGGTCTAGACCAGGGGTCTGCAACGTGCGGCTCCGGAGCCATATGCGGCTCTTTAGCCCCTCTGCAGTGGCTCCCTGTGAATTTTTAAAAATGGAAATGAATAACTGTTTTCATCATCATTGTTGTAGGTCTATGGTATGACAGTACGACAGAGTATTAGGGCCACATTGAGGAAAAAAAATAAATCTGTGATTTCGAGAATAAAGTCATAGGTTTACGAGAAAAAAAGTCGTAGTATTGTGAGAATAGAGTCATAATACTATAAAGTAGTAATTGTATGTGTCATTTTCTTTTTTTCTCGTAAAGTTATGACTTTATTCTCGTAATATTACGACTTTTTTCTTGTAAAGTTATGCCTTTATTCTCGTAATATCACAAATTGTTTTCTCGTAAAGCTATGACTTTATTCTCGTAATATTACGACTTTTTTTCTTGTAAAGTTATGACTTTTTTCTTGTAAAGTTATGACTTTATTCTTGTAATATTCCGACTTTTTTTCTTGTAATATTATGACTTTATTCTGTAAATCTCAGATTTTTTTCCCCTCAATGTGGCCCTAATACTCCGTAGTACATTTGCACTTTGACCCTCACTGCATTAGACTTATACACTTAGACTATAAACCGTGTTACCTTCATCACAATGCTCAATTTTGCAGCTCCAGACAAATTTTTTTTTTCTTTGCCTAAAATGTCTCTTTTCATAGTAAAGGTTGCTGACCCCTGGTCTAGACCAACACCAGTTTGCCTACCGAGCAAACAGATCGACTTAGATGCTATCTGTGTGGCTCTCAGTAGAGCCCCTTCTCACCTGGAAAGACACAATATAGTAACTAAATGATACTACGACAAACCTACCACAAAACTGGGACTTTCTTGACTTGCAAAATTCTATTTTACATGAACAAATATCTAAAGTGTGATTCATAATGGGATCGAAAAAATATCTGTCTCTCACTGTCGACTAACATACCTATTTATTTCTGAAATAAGCTCCTCTGTGTATTAGAACATGTGTTCATTTGATCATAAATGTAGTTATAGAGATATTACGGATAGTTGTCGTGTCTTTCTAGCCAAACAGCTACCATGGTGCTAACGTAGCAGCTAGGTGGTTCACGCGTCGTCCATATATACTTTATATACAGTCCATGGTTCAGTGCCAAATTAGCAAATGGTGCTACCAAATCATGCCAACAGGCTATACTGAGATGGTAAACCTGGTTAACATTATACCTGGTAAACATCAGACTGTTAGCATTGACATTGTGAGCATGTTAGCATGCTGACGTCAGCATTTAGTTTTGCATACAGTAAGTAGCCTCAAACAGCCTTTAGCATGGTCTGTTCTGGCATGGTGGCTGCAATATGCCGTGACGGAAATCAGCTAATATGATAACATAAAGTTAATCTTCATTTAATTAAAAAAAAATACATGGAAAATAACAGCACACAAATTAAGTTAAGTTACATACACTTTGCCAGCATTAGTCAGGACTGTGCAGTGGTTTTGTTTCCCAATCAGATGAATCATTTTAAAGCGAAGTTGCAGCACTTTTCTGCCTGCAGTTCCATTCTACCTGGAGGATTGTTTCATAAAGAGTTAGCTGTCAGTCAACCCACTCAACTCTCACCATTTTAATCAGAAACGCCAACAACATGTTGTAGTTTCATTGCTATCGGCACACACGTTTCTTGAGACTGTAGCCTACGATATAAACATTACTAGTGCTGAGCACATTTATTAAAATACTGATCCTACAGGTTACATGGGGTCTTTAGGGGGAGACAGCAGGTCAACAGTAGACGTCACATAGAAGTGGTGTACATCATCTGAAAGCTGAGAACCTGGAGATTAATTTGAGATGCAGCTCAGCACTGTGTGTCAAGTTGTTCTAGTCATAAATAAGAAATAAATAATTAATTCTTTAAAATTAATTGTAAAAGTGTATATGGGTTTAGAACATCATGACAGAAGTATATGATGGTCATCCCCATGCTCTACTATGTCACATAAATTGTTGAAATAATTTTGGGTTGATACGATTTGTTACACAGATTTGGTGCGAAATTTACCCATTTTTTACCACTCGAGAAATGGCTGCTATGGGGACTAACATCATCACACATGAACACAGTTGGGCTCATTGGATCCACAAGAGTCTCAGCTTTACAGTGATAATCATTAATTCAGGACTGTTTAGGGACCTCAGTGTGCAGAAATATTCAAACACACCATTTTAGAATAGGTGAAGATAACACATTTATACTGCCTGAAAAAAACTGCATGTGATTATCATAAAGTGGGCATGTCTGTAAAGGGGAGAGTCGTGGGTACCCATAGAACCCATTTACATTCACATATCTGGAGGTCAGAGGTCAAGGGACCCCTTTGAAAATGGCCATGGCAGTTTTTCGTCGCTAAAATTTAGCCCTTCCTAACAAGCTAACATGGTTGGTACTGATGGATTCCTTATGTTTTCTAGTTTCATATGATATCTGTACCTTCACTTTAGCTTTAAAACTGAACCTACTAGAGCCTCTGAAAGACATTAAAGTCAGTCGGGGCTCAGGGGGATAATGCATCAGTTACAATAATCCAATGGTAAAATATAATAACTAATGGAACATTCTGTGTAAAGAGCAACTTTTACATTTGAAAATTAAGACATAAAATGGTTTTACTTGTAGCGGAATATTTTTATAGTATAGTATTGCTACTTTTTCTTAAAGGGACGGGGGTGTAGTGGCAGATTGTGAAAGTTTGTGACCCGGCCACCATGGCGAGATCAGTTGAGGAAATACCAAGCACCGCCCACCAGCCGGAGCAATCTTTCTCATTTTACAGCTAAACAGTACACTATGAGATGATTCTGACAACATTTTAGGAGAGAAATAGACATTACAGTAACAGAATATTAATTCATATTTGACCGTTTGATCGGAGTTGAATGAACAGCCAATAGGAACGCTCTCTCTCTGAAATGATTGATTGATTGATGAATGAAGATTTTTTAAAGCCTAAAAACAGAGCCATGAGGAGGTGCAGAAGTCTAGTTATCTCTCCCAACACTTGAATTACAATATGCTGAAAGGTTATTATAGTATTTTTGGCCCAATGATGGCAAAAACATTCTGCCTACTGCAGCTTTAAGTTCAACAGACACCTCAACTCCTTTGAGTGCTTCAACATCAGCTGTGACTCTTAACTTTTATGAACCAATTTACACGTTTACAGCAGCAGTTTTCAGTGTATACTTCTAGCCTTTCCTAGTTTTTTTATTTTAGCTAACAGTTGGTAGAAAAAAAATACAATTCATCCTACAGTAAACCATCCATCTATGCTGTCTTCTCTTCCATGTTTACAATACACTTACCTATGTGTTTGCACGAGTGAAGGTATGTAACAAGGTATGTGGGCGTGGCGCTGTCTTTGATAGGAATTTGGACTGACAGAGGAGTTTATGACAGCTTGCAGGACAACCCACCATTCAGCTATAACAACAGTTTCTTCACAATTCCTTTACGTGAACATACCGATGGCATGAGTAACTGAGCAAGGCAGCAGAGAACAATGCTGACAGACAAGTAAAATACGACGTTGAGGAGAGAGGGAAGTTTGTCTAAAGTCACAAGAAAGAACTGGCAAACACCGAAGCATGTGCTCTGTGATTTTTTTGCATGCGTAGGCGGGCTGGGGAAGTCTCTAGCAGAGGTTCCACCTGGGGGAGTGAAGCATGTGCAACCCTTTTTTTTCCACGCTGCTCGGTGCTGTCACCTTTCAGAGTTTCTTTAGCTTCACTCCGGAACACTTGTTTCCATTTCTGCTCACCACACACACACACTCAACACCCCTCCACCCACAAAACAACTATGTATTTTCGGGAAGTTCAAAACATTGTGGGGTGACTCTTTCTGAAGAATGACATATCAATCAAAGGGGTTATCGGATGTGTTTTTGTGGTTAGGTTCGCTAATTCTTGCATCTACAGTCCCGCGTTGCCTAATGCAGACTGAGACACGCGATCACGACCGACTTTACTGTCTTTCTGAGGCTGTAGCAGGTTCAGTTTTAGAGCTAGAGTGAAGGTACAGATATAATATGAAATTACAAAAAAACCCATGGAATCCATCTGTACCAACCTTGTCATGTTAACGTGTCGGCAAGGAGGATAAATAACACTCCAAATTTAGGCTACATTTTGGCGAGGACAAACTGGCATGGCCACTTTCAAAGGGGTCCCTTGACCTCTGACCTCCAGATATGTGAATGAAAATGGGTTCTATGGGTACCCACGACTCTCCCCTTTACATACATGCCCACTTTATGATAATCACATGCAGTTTTGAGGAAAAAAACAGGCAGTTTTTTAAATGCAGTATAAATGTTTTATTTTCTCCGATCATAAAAATGGTGTATTTGAATATTTCTGCATGCTTTGGTCTATAAACAGTCTTGAATTGCATACATTTGATATCACTGTAAAGCTGAGACTCTTGTGGATCCAATGAGCCCAACTGTATTCATGTGTGATGATGTTAGTCCCCATAGGAGACATTTCATTGTAGTGAGACCATTTTTTTTAAACTTGACCTCACTGTATAAAATGACCTGTGGTGACCTCTAGGATAATCACAGCCTCATGAAAATTTACAGCCACAAACTAGAGACCTAGAGCATTCAGAGGATACAGCAACAAACTAGAGACCTAGAGCATTCAGAGGATGGATGGCTTCCCTAGCTAGATTGACAATAAGGGGATTTTTCTGAGAAGTTTACACAACAGAAGTGCTCGCCATCTAATTGCTGAAAAATGAAATTCTTGCAGAAATCTCCAAATGTCAAATGTTTTTGATACCAAATTTTCTATGGTGTTCCTCAAGGTCTTGGTGTCTTAATGTGGTATTCTGGAGGGATTATTGATCATTTTTATTAATTCTCGAGTGGTAAAAAATGGTTAAATTTAGCACCAAATCTGTGTAACAAATGGTATCAACCTCAATATTGCTGCAACAACTGATGAGACATGATAGAGCATGGGGATGGACATCATATACTTCTATTACAATGTTCTAAGACTTGATACACTTTTACAATTTATTTTATGTAATTAATTCGTTATTTAATTCATTCATTTCTTATTTATGACTAGAACAACTTGACACAGTACTGAGCTGCATCTCAAATTAATCTTCAGGTTCCAGCTTTCAGATGATGTACACCACTTCTATGTGACATCTACTGCTGACCTGCTGTCTCCCCCTAAACACCCCACAGCCTGACATGTTTGTATCTGTGGATGTCTTTGGAACTAAACCGCAACTAAAAATGTTGCCCGTTATCACATGAGGGTTGAACAAGCGATGAAGGCAATTTTTTTACATTTAGAGAGCATCTCTCCCAGACAGCGTTGCTTTCCATCGGTAACCATTTGAATGTGAGATCACAGTTATAAGATAACGTTCTGTTGTACTTAATCTCACACCTAAATGTTCCTCCCACCATTTGCCTTGAACTTTGCAGCCAGAGACATGTTGGCATTCAGAGTTCGTGTGGATTGAGAGTTGAGGATGATCTGTCTAAACTCTGTGAGGTGGGTGGAGGGAGACACCAGTGAATTCCCTCAGTGTTGTGGAGACACACTGAGGGGAGACACCAGTGAATTCCCTCAGTGCTGTGGAAACACACTCCACCCAGCCATTTTCCATGACTACATTTTCTGTATGTGAGAAAAGCCCACCCGCTAGAAACTAAAGTCAAAGGTGACATATTAATCATCTGCCACCTTCGTTCTGAACTGGGCAGTGTGTAAAAGGGGAAGAGGAAGATACAGAGGAAGTACAGTAAATAACAGAAACGGAAGTCAAAGTTGAGGAGTTCAAATGTCAAAAAACAGAGGTGGAAAATGTACTCAGATCATTTACTTAAATTAATGTAGAAATACCACAGTGTAGAAATACTCTGTTAAGTCCTGCATTCAAAATGTTACTTACGGTTCTAAATTCAAATTTCAGAGCATAAATATAGCAGCAAACAACTATTTGCTATGTTAAGATATAGTGGAGTAATGTAGGACTGACCCCAATGCTTCCTAGCTTCGACCTGTTGCCATGGTATTCCACCTCCAAATCACTATTCAAATACGTTGTGTTTATATATACAGTATACATTTTATATATATATATATATATATATATTAGACTGATAGATTAATGTACACTGTAAAGGTTATATACTTTATATACTGCTGTATAGCTTAATCCATAATAATATATATAAATCTTGGGAAGTACCGGTAGTAAATAAGTCACCATTACTGCAGTGACGGCTCCCTTCAATACGTGTGTTTTAATGCAAGCTGTCCTAAGAAGTGTACCATTTTCTACTTTTACTTTTACTTTCTATGTAACATTACTTTTGACCAGGCCCGCCAACAGATGCAAAGGTCTATGGTTGACCCTTAAAGCTACAGTGGGTAGAAGTGGAGCAAATATGATTAAAAATGTATAAAACGGTCACTATATCCTGACAGTAGTGCATGAGAAAAAGTAACCTGAAAAAAAAAAAAATCATGTGCCTCTGTGTCCTCCGGCTCCTAATGGCATCTGCAAGATTTCACAGGCCGGAAGAAAACAAGCAGTAAGAGCTGATCTGGAGCCTTGCTGTCTCTGAGCAGCTGTCAATCACCCGCCCAACTCCGACCAAACGGTCAAACTAGGCAGCGCTGATCAAATATGAATCAATATTCTGTTACTGTAATGCCTATTTCTCACCTCAAATGTTTTCAGTATCATCTTGTAGTGTACTGGTTAGATCCAAAATGAGAAAGTTTGTGACCTGACAGCCATGTTGAGATCTGTTGAGGAAATACCAAGCACCGCCCACCAGCCGGAGCACAGCCAATAGGAACGCTCTCTCTCTCTCTCTCTCTGAAATGACCTGTGATTGGCCAAAGTCTCCCGTCATGGTCTAGATTGTTTAATGCCTGAAAACTAGTTTTCTCTCAGAACACTTAAATTACAATATGCTGAAAGGTTATTATGGAATTTCTGCCCAATGATGCCAAAAATATTCTGCTTACTGCCACTTTAAATGGAATCAAGTACAAGAAGTTACTGACTGATCTACTGTATATCACTGCCAGTACAAGTGGAATGTATTATATGATAAATACATTTATTGGTATCATTGAAACATCTTTCGACTTGTCATGCATAAATAATGCAAATCATAAAAATAAATATGATGTAATGGAACTTCCTACAGTATATGATAATGTATGATGAAAGTGAAGATGAAAATAAAGACGAAGATGATAGAAGTTGAGTTGATTAACTGGATTCACATGTTTGAGTCAAGTGAGTCACACATTTTTGTTCTTTTTGCCATCGGTTTATTTTATAAATAAGAATCAATTCATAGGCTATAGATAAGACCTAGGACCAAGAGTGCATTTATACATCAACCACCATTGTGGCATGTCTTTATATACATATAACACATACATGTCATTAAGATACAGATGCAATATAGAAGCAATGCAGAACCAACATAAGTCAATTTTTAAAATTTTATTTAGTTTCTAAAAATTATTCTGATTGGCCAATTATTTTTTATTAGTAAGTAAGTAGCCGTGTAATAATGGAGAGCGAGCGGGTCAGTGTTGTGAAATACACCCCTCCACTTTGCGTCACAGTGATGCATCACCCTGTCGGGTTTATTTCACTACAACGACCGGCTCGCTGTACATTATCCCTTACACACACACACACACACACATATGGTAAATGGCATTTATATAGCGCCT
Organism: Sebastiscus albofasciatus; assembly: GCA_916701655.1. Lineage (NCBI taxonomy): Eukaryota > Metazoa > Chordata > Actinopteri > Perciformes > Sebastidae > Sebastiscus > Sebastiscus albofasciatus. The sequence continues at coordinate 18,576 of CAKAOI010047727.1, forward strand.
TTGTAGTCTTCCGACCACTCAAAGCGCTTTACACTACATGTCAGCATTCACCCATTCACACACACGTAGACTGATGGCAGAGGCTGCCACTGCCAATCAGGATCTAATCTAAATACTAACTCGCTCAGTTTGGGGTTAAGTATCTTGCGCAAGTACACCTCGACATGTAGACTATATATGTGTGTGTGTGTGTGTGTGTGTGTGTGTGTGTGTGTGTGTGTGTGTATATATGACACCCCCCTCAATCAGGCAAGGAAAAACTCCCAAAGACGCCTTTCACAGGGTAAATGGAAGAAACCTTGGGAAGGATCACAGAAGAGGGGACCCCCTTCCAGGGCGGTGGCAATTGGTATTCCTCTCCTCCAGTTGGCCTGGGACTCCAGTTGGCCTGCAGACAGGGTTGGGGATTAAGAATTTAGCAATTTAATTCTGCTTTTCAATATCTTGGTTTTCTCCATGTATACATAAATACATGGTTGGGTGTTATGTCCCTTGATCTGGTATGCCATATTGTAATATTGTATACACTATACAAGTATAGTGACAGCAATAGAGAAGCATAGTAGGTCCACACTTTGCTTTCAGGAAGGGATAAGCGAAAACCACATGCCAAGATTCTTAACAGTCCCTCAGTTCTTCGAAATTTGAAACAGCTGCTTGAAAACTAACTTTAGTCCAGTGGATTGTTGCTTCCAGTCAGCCAGAGCCACCTCTGGCTGACTGGAAGCGACAATCCACTGGACTAAAGTTAGTTTCCAGTCAGCCAGAGGTGGCTCTGGCTGACTGGAAGCGAGGATCCACATCTCTATAGCCACTCCTGCAGTAGATCCAAAGTCCCCACAGCCCCAAAGCCTCAATGGCTCTCTGGGCGGAGGCAACAAGCGAATGGTCTGCCCAGTGCTCTCGCAATGGAGGAACACATCTTTTTTGTCCTGCACATGTGCCTAACGGAAGCAGCCATCTTGCTCATGTTTGGACTTTGGCGTTGCTCTCTATTGTCTTTCAGAGGTTCTTCATTAGTCACATGGTCTGTGGAAACAAAAAAAAACCACAAAATGTATATTAATTGCTTTTTGAGACCAGTGAATATTCACTTCTGATACTGACTCACTAGACTAACATCACTATGATTGAAATAAAAATTGATTTGTAAGCTGATACTTGTAGAGGGGGGGCTTTCAGATTGACACTACATGTCGCATAGCGCAGATCAGTGCAATAAACAATGAAACAGTATGCTAAAGGCTGATGTCAAGCTACCGGGCCCAGCAACAGAAATATCCACAGTCTGTTGTTTAGCTAGTAAATCTCAATCTGAAAGCTCAATTTGTGATAAAATGAACACAAATTCTTTGTGTTACTTACCCTCAAACTGGCTGCCATCCTGGTCCCCAGTCAGAGAAGTGGCAGGCTGAATCTTGTTAGACCTCCTTATTTTGCAGCACAGTTTTAAAATTTTCATGAAGAAAATGCAGATTGTCTCCACGGCTGTGTTTCTGTGACGCACTGGAAGTGAGAAAATGTCCCACTGTTTCCTCAGCGCTCTCATTAGAGCTGCCTCAAACATGGGATCCCCTGATCTCACCGCCTCCTGCAGCTTTTGCAGTGAACCAAAATCCGACAAGAGGTCGCTGACGATAGCATGGCACATGTCTCCGTAGTGCCGACCCATGAAGAAGGCATGGAAGTAGTTGTGCAGCTCAGGGTCCTCATCTACAAGCTCTACAGCCGCTTTCATTACGAGGTCCCGAAGCGTTGTTTCGTCTCTAATGCCGACGATATTGAGCATCTCCCCAACCACAAGAGTCAACAGGGATTTGTGCGCAAGGATTTGCTGCAACCGTGACGGCGTTGGATCCTGCGTCTCAGGGATTACATCAATGTGTGTCATTAATGTGGCAGAAGAGCTATAAGTAGAGGGTGAAGCGGGAACACCTATGTAGTCTCCCGCTGCATAGTGCAAATCAGTCTCTCTGACAAGCTCGTCATACGAGTCCTCCAAAGTAAACAAAGGAGGATGTGGATCTGGATGTGGCTCCAAGTACAGTTGGAGCCACAGGCGAGCCTGCATAGCACAACGAGCAACGACCTCCTCTGTCCTCAGGTAAAGGGTGTGAGCCATGATGCCTGGGTCAGGGACGTCTCTTCCCCTCAGCCTTCTATAGGTCACAGTGTCCATCATGCGCATTCCGGCTGGCACTGACGGAATCTGGTAGTCGTGTCCACTTATTACCACGTTAAAGACTCGGTCTGTGAGTTCCCTTAGTTTTTGAGCAGTGTCTGTCTTCTTCACCCCTGGCGAATCTTCATGCACAAGTTCATGTGTCAGTTCGAAGGCTATGGACTCGATAGAGTCCATCGCAATGGGACCAGAACGGTCCTCCGTTGCGGCGAGTACCGTAACTGAACTGAAGGGAGGACTCTCAGAACGGGCCTCGGTGACGTCGCTGTCAGGCACAGCACCCGGTATGGCATCAAAACCCCAATGGGAAGGCGTGGCAGACCTTTGTCTATCTGATTCCATGTCTTCCACAGTCAAGATTTGTGTGTTTTTGCCAACTCTAACACAGACATCTCTGCGGTTGTTCGAGATCACGTCACGGTGTGGCATTTGAGCGCTTTTTAGGACTTTCACCATGCGAGTGATGTAAGCCTCCATTGCCGTTAAGTGAGTTTCGATTTCCAAATTGAATACGAGCTCCAGTTCTGAAGTCTGGCTCTGCTGATTTTCAGTCTCCTGTTGAGCTCGTCGCCGAGGTTTGCTGGCTCCTACCAGTATGCTGGCAAAGTGACAAACCATTTCTGTCAAGTCTTCATTGGAAATCAGGCAACTGCTGACAGAAAACACTGGGAGTCTGGACTCTGGGGTGGAAGTCAGAGTGGTCAAAGCCAAGACTGAGTTGACCGTCTCTGAAATGTGTCTCAAAAGCATCAGGGAGAACTCCTTTGACACCACACAATTCTGTAGGTTGATGTGCAGGGCATTAGACAGCCCCTGTTCAACAGAATCCCCCAGGTAGGTTTGGATTCGGTCCTCAGTCAGACCGAGGACGGATGGAGAAAAGGTGCCGTATATTCTCATGTATCTGTAGACCTGTGGCATCACGACATCCAGGATGGCCTCTGCAGAAGTCTGGATAATATCCATGCAAGTATCGGCCATTACAGCCATCATCTCACTGGACACCACGCTGTCTTCCATTTCCGCCCAATGCCTGTAGGAAAGCAATCCATTTTATAGCATTAGTACTCTGAAGTAGATACCCATCTAAAAAACTGTATTCACTATTTGTACACAAATATCTCGCTGTCCCGTTGTAATAATATGGCCATGACTTGACATGTCCACATAACAATACTTGTTAAAAACTGTATTTTATGTACTTACTCTGCGGTCATGTGAATCAAAGAGTTGTTGATGGTAAAACGGACTTCCTGTGAATCAACATGCGGCAGGTCAACATGCAGAGTATCAGGCATCTGCACTGATGCAACAGAGGACCCTGATGGGTCCTGGGCCGGTCGTTCTGTCATGGTGATGTCAATTAAATCTGAAAGAAGCAAATGAAACCAAAAATTGAGCATTTTCTTCTTTGCAGATGTAGTATTTGTTGCAGGGTTTACAGTACCAGGAGTGTGTAGGATCTTTAAATTAATAAATCTAGCTTATATGAAAATAATTACAAACATCAATTTGTTTTTCTGTAGGAAAATGGCGATATGTGTTGAGAACATTACTGATTCACGAGAAGACTGAAAAAGGTTTTATACAGAATAATGTTTACAGCTAAGGTCACTATATTTAGCCAACAATAACCATCATTAAGTGTAATATCAACCCACATACTGAGGTAATGTCTTTATAAAAGACTGAAATCTCACAAGATAGCTTACCGTGTGTTGTCCTTTGTAGAAAACGATGGTCCGGTAGCTTCCAGTTAGAAGTAAAATTGTCAGAAAGATATTCTCTCAGAGAATTTTCACTCCTCAGCTGGAACGGTCTCTGTGGCAGGGTTGCACTGTGATGTCATAATGACAGAATTCTGGAGTGACGGAATTTTTTGTCCATCAACTGAAATAAACTAACATTCCGTAACAATTCCACCATAATAATACATTTAATTATTTATTTTAATTATTAGGAGATATTCTGCACGAGTGCTTTTACTTTTGATATTTTATGCAACCTATATTTTGATACTAATAATATTGTTTTACTTCTGTAAAATTTTAAATTCATTTTACATGTAGTACATTTTATAGGGTGATATAACTACCATAAAAGGTATCTGGGTAGTTCTTCGCAAATTATCTGGGATTTTTGTGAGAAAGTAAAGGTAGAAATAAAAAACATTTTAAATGCAGGTTTATCCATTGAACCATTTCTTTTTTTTAATTTTCTACAGACGTGTTTAATGAAAACAAAAACAAAAAACCATGCTTGTTTTATAGCCCATTAAATTATCACCATGATGTCTAGGAGTTCAGGAAGAACCTGAGCAGTTCTCAGCCGCCTAACATTAGCCTGACATGCTGAAACAAGCAATGTTAGCTAAGCTAACACTGCTTAGCTAGCGTAGCTAACGTTAGCCTGACATGCTGAAACATGTAACGTCAGCTAAGTTAACACTGCTTAGCTAACGTAGCTAACGTTAGCCTAGAGTAGAAGTATAAAGTTATATAAAACAGAAAATACTCAAGTAAACTACCTTCAAATTGTACTTACGTTCAGTACTTGTTACTTTCCACCATTGGAAATAAATAAATAAATATGAAAATCAAAAGACAACTGTCACAATTTGGAGATTTTTTTTTAATATAGATATAAAAAAGCATTTCTCAAACTAGTTTTGTTCTTCAACACAATGAACAAGGACCTGATCATCATCCATTTTTTTTTTCTTAAACTCAAGGACAAAGTGACAAGAAAGCCAGTAGTGAATATTTAGATGCCATAAAATTCATGCTGAATACAGTTGACCTCTGTGAGGCTCCACGCTCCTGCCACAGGAAGATCAGGTGAACTCCCTCACCTATACCTACTCCTCTCTTTATCACTGGACTTCTTGGAGGAGCTGCTGTGGCTCCGCTCCTTGTGGCTGTGGCCTTTATCACGGCCTTCTTTCCCGTGTTTAAGCTGGGACTTGCTGTGTTTGTGGTCCCTGTCTCTGGAGCGGGAACGTGAGCGGGATCGAGAGCGCGGGCGTCCCATCTTTCTGTCTCGCCGGTTATCCTCCATGTCCTGGAAATGTCAGAGAAGATGACAGTGTGAGACAATCAGTGGTGGAATGTAACTAAGTACTCAAGTACTGTACTTAAGTACTAATTCGAGGTATTTGTACTTTACTTGAATATTTCCATTTTATGCTACTTTATACTTCTACTCCACTACATCTCAGAGGGAAATATTGTACTTTTTACTCCACTATATCTGTCTTGACAGCTTCAGTTACTTTATAGATTATAGTTTTTCATCCCCTTCCTGTCCAGTGAAAACCACATACTCCAGATGTGTTGATGTTGAATGTTTGTGATAAACTGAAGGGTGAAGTGTTCCTTCATTGTCCTCCGTCTTCAGCTAAATAAACTCTATAAAAAGCCTCTTGGATCAAAGGAAAATGCATTGTCACAAAGCTGAAAACGGGGCTGTTTTTCTGACTTTTTAGAGATAAGTGGTTCTCACAGGACAGCGACGCTGACAGTGATTGAGATGCCTCTAAAATAAACTGCCTATCTTACCTTTAAAAGGTGCTAAATGTGACATTGGGAGCATTTCTATTGCCTTCGCACGGTTCTCAACCGGCTCAGCAGTCGCCATGACTGCTGAGCTTTGTGTTTTGTGGCTGGAGATGCCAAAAACTTGAACAGTAGTGTATAAGAGGAAATACTACATCAGAATTATCAGATATTTTGAGTAGAAAGAGCATGTTCAAACTATCAGTGCCACTCTTTCTATGCAGATGATAAGCCTCTGATGCCCACACAGATGAGTAATTAGTAACTGAAGCACAGCAAGGGCATGCAATGGGGGATCTGTACTTCCTGGAAAAACTGTTACTTCCTGGAAACAACGCATCTCAAGTGGAAACCTCATAGTGCATCACTAGGTGTAACTAAAAAGAGTATGTGTTATTTGGTATCTACTGGCTGCTGATTATGTACAGTATGTTCCGTCTTGTGGGATTTTGTCCTGCCCCTTACTGAGCATATGGGCCTTATTCAAATAAAGATCTGACAGCTACATCTGATGAGAGTAGGGCTGTCCTGAATACCATTTTTTGGGCTTCGAAGCTTCGGTGAGAAATATTCAAAAGTATTCTAAGCTTCACTTTGGCGCAGTGCAGCATGTTCTTCTGTCTGTCTGTCTCCATCTCCCCCGTTTCAGTGCCGCTACTTCACTACTGAAAACACATGCACCTCTACGCACTACATACAATCGATTCAAATATTTAATCACGATTAATCGCATGATTGTCCATAGTTAATCAGGATTAATCACACATTTTTTTATCTGTTCAAAATGTACCTTAAAGGGAGATTTGACAAGCATTTAATACTCTTATCAACATGGGAGTGGACAAATATGCTGCTTTGTGCAAATGTGTGTATATATTTATTATTGGAAATCAATTAACAACACAAAACAATGACAGATATTGTCCAGAAACCCTCACAGGTACTGCATTTAGCATAAAACAATATGCTCAAATCATAACATGGCAAACTGCAGCCCAACAGGCAACAACAGCTGTCAGTGTGTCAGTGTGCTGACTTGACTATGACTTGCCCCCAAACTGCATGTGATTATCATAAAGTGGGCATGTCTGTAAAGAGGAGACTTGTGGGTACCCATAGAACCCATTTACATTCACTGATCTGGAGGTCAGAGGTCAAGGGACCCCTTTGAAAATGGCCATGACGGTTTTTCCTCACCAGAATTTAGCGCATGGTTGGAGCGTTATTTAGCCTCCTTGGCGACAAGCTAAAAATCACAAGTTGCATTAATGTGTTAACGAAATTAGTAGCGTTAAAAAAACAAATTTACGTGAACGCGTTATTATCGAGTTAACTTTGACAGCCCTAATACTTATATATAATATATATTTATTTAGATATTTGGGGCTTGAACCCTAATTAGTGTTTGTTTAAAGCAGCTCCAACCAGGTTACTGGAGGTGTCAACAGAATTTCAATCTTCAGTTACATGCATCTTTCAGAACTGGGGGTTACACTAGTGTTTCACTTGACAAAAGGCAGCAGAGATAAAGGAGTACTAGAAAGATTGAAATCAAAACCAAAATAAATCAATAAAAGGCAATAATAAGGACACATGTACATAATACGACACTGACAAACCTCAAGTCTATTTGATACAGTTGTCAGGCTGCTGGTAGTTAACATGACAAACTGACGAGGTACATAGGGCTCGACAATATATCCATCCATCCATGATCTGTGACCCCAGGGTCGCGGGGGAGGCTGGAGCAAATCCCAGCTGCCATTGGGCGAAGGACAGGTCGCCAGACTATCACAGGGCTGACTTTCTTTGGACTGTGGGAGGAAGCCGGAGAACCCGGAGAAAACCCACACCAACACGGGGAGAACATGCAAACTCCACACAGAAGGGCCCCAAGCCAGGTTCGAACCTGCAACCCTCTTGCTGTGACCACCGTGCAGGCTTCTCGACAATATATCCACATCTCTGATTTTTTCAAATCAATTTATAATGTCTTGGAATTTTCTTCTATTTTATTATGAGGTAGTTACGGCACACTATTTTGTCGTCTAAACTAAAACTACAAGACATTCCACGCTTTATTTATCCCAATTTTTAAAAGGTCAATTCCTCCGTGCAGATAGCCATGTAGCCCATGGGTCACTGAACTACCGAAGTAGCCTACTGCACACTTGCTAGCACACCTTCTGTTATCACTTATGTAACAGATTGGCATCTGTGGGCGGGGCACTACAGGTTGGTATGTGTTTTTAATAACAAGGAAACTCAAATATATCAAAGGTCAATGTAAATGAGTAGATGGATAAGACTTTAAGCCACCTCTGGCATGTAAACACAGCCAGACTCACATACAGTAATAACTGGCAGGAACAACAGAGGACTGGAGGAGCCCTTCTCAAAGATGGCAGCTGCATTATAACACATATCATGTTGAGGCATTTCCATGTAACAGGAGTGTTCCAGGGCAGAACTGCTCAAATCAACTAGTTTAAAATTGCAGACAGAGAGAGCTCTCTGTGATGTTGAAAATGTTGACTTCAAGGGTGTCGTGCTGGGCTAGAGGTTAAAGGTTCTCTATACGATATCCAGAGCATTAATACAGCAGCAAACAACTATTGTCTATGTAAAGATATAGAGGAGTAATGTCTACCTGAGCAGAGAATGAAGTCTCTCTCCCTCCGTGTGTGTCGTAATCAGAGCTTTTCTGTGCTTTGTTGATATAGCCCAGCCGGCCGCGCATGCCTTTTAGTGCATGTTTGTGCATGTGAGCGTGTCCCACTGGCTAGTGCACGGCCCCCGCTCTGCACTGCTCTCATACGGCGGTTACAGCTGATAACGCCGTCATCGTGGAAACGTAGCACCCACCCTCCGGTTCTCCCCCAGGTTAACACTGTTAGCTGTGTCAGCACTGTTGCCGTTGTTTCCACTGTTAGCGCTGTTAGCTGCGAGCCGCCGGCTCAGCCATGTTGAGAGCTGTGTGGAGGCAATCCCTCATAAGCGTGCTCTGAATTTGGAATTTAGCATCTTTAAGTAAAACATATCAGCATCAAAATACACTTAAAGTGTCAAAAATAAGTACTCAATATGCAGAACAGCCCATTTCAGATTGTCATATATTATATTATTGGACTATACTGGTTTTCTGCAGGTATTCCGGTTTCCTCCCACAGTCCACAGACATGCAGGTTTAGTTCATTGTTGACTCTAAATTGCGTAGGTGTGATTGTGAGTGTGAATGGTTGTCTGTCTCTGTGTCAGCCCTGTGATAGTCTGGCGACCTGTCCAGGGTGTACCCCGCCTTCACCTGTCCAGGGTGTACCCCTCCTTTACCTGTCCAGGGTGTACCCCACCTTCACCCAATGTCAGCTGGGATCGGCTCGAGCCCCCCGCCCCCTCCCGGCGACCCTGAACAGGATAAGAGGTTACAGATAATGGAAGGATGGATGTTTTTGACAAACTATGAATTGGGACATACTAAATCTTTGCACCCTGTGTGTGTGTGCTTGTGTGAAAAGCTGTGCATGCAGGAGCCTGTTCAATGAATCAGGTTTACCGAGTTACCTGGAACAGCTCTCTTTACATCAGTCACACAGTTCCAGGCGTAAGGGGAGTTACTCAACAGTAATTCAGACGAATGAGTAAATGGGCTTCTTGGAAGAAGGCTCTTCTGTGTCCGCCTGTGAGCAACCTGCTTACTGTCACAGTAACGGTTACCTGGAACTCTTTTAACATCTTTATTTCCTGATTCAAATGCTCAGTTGTTTTGTAAACATCGAACAGGGAAATAATAAGAAAATAATGCTGCTCCTAGGTGTTGTCTTGGATGTGTAATTGACTCGTTAATTATTATTAATAGATCCCCGAAATGCCTCACACTGTTCCTTTAATGAAACCTGTGCTACTTCAACTATGCATATATGTAATGCATACAATCAAAATGCCCCTAACATGCTGGTGTCTGGACTTCTTGAGAAAAATCTGAATAACCTGTGTGGGAGTTTTTGTGTAACTTCTGATGATTTTCACAGTAGATCACATCACATGTATTCCTACATAAAGATTTAGAAAAAAAAAGTGATTCTAGATCAGGTTCCCTATAAGATAATACTACTTTCCCCGCAGTAAAGCAGAAATAAAAATGCAGTAGCAGAAACTGCCCTGCAACTTACTCCACCCTCCTAATATTACCATAGAGGAGAGTATGACACAATATTATAATGTTGTTGTGCTGGCTTGAAGATACCTTGTGCTTTTTGGACTTCCTGCCGTCCTCATCATCTGAATGATGATGGTGCCTCTTCTCCTTGTGTTTCTTCTCAGAGTGCCGGTGGCTCGTCGCCTCATCTTCCTCCTCCTCAATAAGCAGGTCGTACTTTGAACTGTTTTGGGAAAGTTATGGAAATCTCCAGGAAATTGAGAAAGTCGGTGCCGAAAGGTTTTGCTAAATATAGCAGCCACCGCAGCGGAGGCTGTACAGTTAAATACCGCAGACTGATGTGTTATGACTGGGGCTGTTGATGCAAATTCGTTGTGACGGCACTAATTTCTTTAACGCATTAACCTAACTTGCAATTTTTAGGTTGTAGCAGGCTCAGTTTTAAAGTTAAAGTGAAGATCATATTGAACTAGATAACCTAATGAATCCATTGGTACCAACCATGTCATACTAGCTTCTCGTGAACTTGCGCTAAATTTACATATAAACGTTTGCATAAAGCAGCATATTTGCCCACTCCCACGTTGATAAGACTATTACATATTTGACAAATCTCCCTTTAAGGTACATTTTGAACAGATAAAAAATGTGCGATTAAGTATGGATAACTATCCCATCAACTGACAGTTATGACATGAAGTGGAAAAACTGGAAAATGAAATCCCTGCCTATTAAACACACAAGGATACTCTTGTTTAGGCTTCACTTGATCCTTGAGAGCCAGCTTGGACCGGTTCTCCACATCCTTCTCGTACGCTTTGAAGTCATCTTTAGTATACTTCCCACCTAGGAAACAGACAAGGCTGTGATCTCTGCTTAGGAAACACACTGTCAGACTTACCTCAAGGTGAACACTGATATACACTGATCAGCCATAACATTAAGACCACTGACAGGTGAAGTGAATAACATTGATTATCTTGTTATAATGGCACCGGGCAGTGGGGGGATATATTAGGCAGCAAGTGAACATTTTGAACTTTGAACTTTGTGTTGGAAGCAGAAAAAATGGGCCAGCATAAGAATGTGAGCGACTTTGACAACAAGGGCCAGATAGTGCTGACTAGACGACTGGGTCAGAGCATCTCCAGAACAGCAGCTCTTGTGGGATGTTCCCGATCTGCAGTGGTCAGGACCTACCAAACGTGGTCCAAGGAAGGAAAACCGGTGAACCGGCGAGAGGTTCGGACCCGAGGCTCATTGATGCACGTGGGGAGCAAAGGCTGGCCCGTGTTGTCTGATCCAATAGAAGAGCTACTGGAGCTCAAACTACTGAAAAAGCTAATGCTGGTTCTGATAGAAAGGTGTCGAACACACAGTGAGGAGCAGTTTGTTGCGTATGGGGCTGCGTAGCCACAGACCGGTCAGGGTGCCTCGTGCTGATTCGTGTCCACCGCCACAAGCACCTACAATGAGCACGTGAGCATCAGAACTGGACCGCGGAGCAATGGAAGAAGGTGGACTGGTCTGATGAATCACATTTTCTTTTACATCATGTGGATGGCAACGAGTTGGAGGTGTTGACTCGGCCTCCAAATTCTCCAGATCTCAATCTAATGGAGCATCTGTGGGATGTGCTGAACAAACAAGTCCGATCCGTGGAGGCCCCACCTCGCAACTTACAGGACTTAAAGGATCTGCTACTGACGGCTTGGTGCAAGATACCGCAGCAGACCTTCAGAGGTCTAGTGGAGTCCATGCCTCCATGGGTCAGGGCTGTTTCGGCGGCAAAAGGGGGCCTTACTCAATATTAGGCAGGTGGTCACAATGTTATGGCTGATCGGTGTAGAAACTAGGTTTAGATTGAAATAGATAGATATAATGAAAACGTGCAGACTAAACAGCCTTCAGTACCTTTGCCTTTCCATTTGATCTTTGCGACCGACTGGCTGAAGTCTACGTGAATGCGTCGATCATCAATGAGCACGTTGTCCATTTTGAAGTAGGCCTTTTCACAGTCTTCTTGCTGTGAAGACACAAAACATCAAAGGAGGTAAGAGAGGAACAGTAATAGAAGTAAATGTCAGTTTCTGCAGAAACAAATCACGTAATGATGTCATTAACAGACGGCATTATTATTAATAATTCTCTTCTCTTTTTCTTCTCAAGAAAGAGAGAAGTGACTCTGAATGGGTGGAAAGAGCAATAAACCCAGTTTAGGAAAATAAATGTTCCCTCTGGCATTTATTTTCATGAGAGAGACAACAATGTACCACGTTCATGGTAAAGATAGTATATCCACATGAGTTCCACATCTCTATAACATTACTTCTCTATCGTAATGACTCCAGCAGCGCATGACGTGTGACGATTATCAACACGTCAGAAAAAGAACAAACAACGGAGGTCACAACTGAGTTCAATCATTCACATCCTGCAGGGGTTTTCCTTCTGTCACTTTCACTACTTTCACTAGATATCATACCCCTGTATATCCTCATAAATATGTTGTCATACGTTCCTGATCTTTGAGGAGGACCACTTAAACAAGTTACTTAAAATTCCCTGAATTCAAACTAAATTACTAAAACTAACTACCCTAAAAATAAAATAAACTCAAATCTATTTTTAAATGATTCCTTCACAACTTTTGTATGTATTTCTAACAACGCATCGCTACAATTACATATTGTAAGACTAAGCAATACAGTTCTTTAGCATCTTGTCAAGTTACCCTCATTGCAAACCCTTTAGTAGTTCAACAGTGTGGGAAACACACTTAGTCCCTTTCTTTCAGAGAATGAACTAAGCAGATTCAGTATCACTCTAGTGGCAGCATACAGTCGGTGAGTACAGGTTCAAGTCTCTGTATGGGGCACAATGGTGCCAAACCTGGCAACATGTGACAACAAAACTCAGTAACTGGGCCTGGCTAATATTCGCCAAGTAATAGTTCCAGTGCACAACACATGAAAATCACAAATGGTTGCAACAGTACAAATGAGATACATGTTACCAAGCATGCCAGGCTGATCATTTCCCTCTGTTCATAGTCCTTATGCTAAGCTAGGCTAACCAAGTTTTGACTCCAGGTCCGTACGTAAAACACAGTAATGCAATTAATATTATATTAATATATCATCCCACTCTCAGAAAAGCAAATAAGCATATTTCCCAAAACGTTTAACTATTTCTTTAAAAAGGTCGTCTCCATCTGCGTTCTTTTCCAAACGGAAACGCCCCAAAGCTGTTAGCAAAAAGCAGTGACGCAGGTCACCACCGTAAGCTAATCAATAAGGTTATGAAGAATGTGAACGCTAGCACTAGCTGAGTCAACGTTAGCTGTGCTAAGTTTGGAAATAACTGAAAGTTGAGATGTTTTTTAAAGTGGGGGTGTATGTGTACTCCTGTGTTTTGAGAGGTCAAATTACTGTTTTTGTCAATGGGGTCTGGTGGCTTTGAAGAAAGCGATATAACGGCTCCGGTTCCCCGTCAGAAAGGGCTGTCTGATGGCGAGGTAAAGCGGCTGTGGACAGGAGCAGCAGAGAAATGTATTTTAGCCACCTAAAAAAATCAGTATCAGTTTAAGCGTACGCTATATTTAGAATATTTTCACCACTTTACCTCGGCGTCAGACAGCCCTTTGCCGTTATATCGCTGTCTTCATATCACCAGACCAGACTCCATTCACAAAAACAGTAATTTTATCTCGCAGGACGGGTTGCTGGTGTACCGCTGCACCGATCGGTCAGTTAAGTTTGTGTTATTGTGTGACTTTGTGATCTGAACTAACGTGGCGTCCACAGCAGTACATTAGCTTAGCTTCCGTGCCGGTACTCCTGTCTGCTTCTCCAAACTGGGAGCGTGCCGACCGCCATCTAAGTTACTGTACGTATCGTTAATACAGTGACTATAAAGGATGTATACAGTATATACTCTATATGCATGCAGAAACTTAAGTCAGGTCAATGTGAATGTTTGGATTTGAATACATAAGGAACTCCACTGGGAAGCTACAGAATGACATAACCTCAAATAAATTATTAATAATAATGGCCCCGCCCTTTAAATTGTAAACTCATCCACACATGAGTGCACAGTTTACTTAGATATTGTACATTTTGGAGACACACGAGATGCTCACCTTTTCAAACTCAATAAAAGCGTAACAGAGGGAGTCTCCACTTTTCCAGTCTCTGATGATCTCACAGCTACACACAACACAGAAACATGAGAAAGGTTTAACGCACACACAACTTCCACATGTACAAATACTTTCTAAACATTTTGACTACAAACTATAGCATCATGTAGAACTTGGAGGTTAGCACCTTTTTATGGTCCCAAAGCGAGAGAAGATGATTTCCAGGTCCTCGTCTGTGGTGACTGGGTTCAGTTTGCACACAAACAGCACGTTCTCTGGAGGCCTCATGTCTGCATCGGGGAGGTCGCCCACCTGGAGGAATGCATGACAGAGGAAGTGAAGAAATGTCTCAGACATGCATCTTTGGTAGCTTCAGTTGCGGGCAGAGAGCAGATCTCTTCTCCTCACCATCTCCAGCAGGATGGCCTGAGTGTTGGCTTCTTTCTCCTTCAACCTCTCTTCCAACTCCTCGGCTCCTTTTCCATCCGTATCGTCGATCACTTCATCCGCTCCGATTCGCCCACTCTGCGCAAAAACAGCTGGAGTTATTTAGGCAGAATATGCTGTTTGTACATATACGGTATACATTTTGTCTAGGGCTGTCGAAGTTAAAGCGATAATAACGCGTTAACGCAAATTTGTTTTAACGCCACTAATTTCTTTAACACATTAACGCAATCGATGTTCGGAGGTTGCAGCGGGCATGTCATATTAGCTTATTGTAAAGGAGGTTAAATAACGCTCCAAACTTGCGCTAAATTTTGGTGAGGAAAAACAGTCATGGCCATATTCAAAGGGGTCCCTTGACCTCTGACCTCCAGATATGTGAATGTAAATGGGTTCTATGGGTACCCACGAGTCTCCCCTTTACAGACATGCCCACTTTATGATAATCACATGCAGTTTGGGGCAAGTCATAGTCAAGTCAGCACACTGACACACTGACAGCTGTTGTTGCCTGTTGGGCTGCAGTTTGCCATGTTATGATGTGAGCATATTGTTTTATGCTAAATGCAGTACCTGTGAGGGTTTATGGACAATATGTGTCATTGTTTTCTGTTGTTAATTGATTTCCAATAATAATTGTACACATATGTGTACATAAAGCAGCATATTTGCCCACTCCCATGTTGATAAGAGTATTAAATACTTGACAAATCTCCCTTTAAGGTACATTTTGAAACAGATAAAAAATGTGATTGCGATTAACTATAGACAATCATGCGTTTACACGCGATTAAATATTTTAATCTGTTGACAGCCATAGTTTTTTCATGTACATTTGTCCAGATAAGGTCTGCTGGGCATGGACCCCTTGCTCTGAAAACCTATTTGGGGTTATTTTAGTCAAGACAGTTTTGGCTTTATATTTTTGTCTGAGGAAAAAAAAAACGTATGAGCTCTCAGAGCTTTCCTTAATGAATCAACAGTGTCACTGCACTCACATCCAGCTGCTCTTTGGTGGGCTCAGGCGATCGATCGGGCACTGGCAAATCAGGAGGGTCATCAAAAGGGTCTTCCAGGATCACTGTGTGGTTTATCCTGCAGCAAAACGACATTCTCATCTCATGACAGGAAAACTTTACAACCTTTTCTGAGAAATAACACATGCATTTTTTGGACACTCGGGATACTACGACATAGACTACTACACAGTTCACCTTAGGGCTGGGTGCCGTTCATGTACTGGGGTCACGGTAGAATGCACAGTATGTAGGCTGATGCATGTAATGTGTAAACAAAGTTCACAAGCCCAAGTTCCTAACGGAAACTGTTAGCAGCATATGCTGAGGTTGGCACAACAAGCTGATTAGCGTGCAAGCCAGTCACACTATGACGAGCACAAATGAAACGTCTGGAGCTGGAAGACCGGCCTGCGGGTTCCCAGTCAGCTACAACAGCAATGGAGAGAGAGTTGAGTATAAGACGAGGTCGGTGTGTCGGCTCGTTGCTCCACCGTTATAGAGGATGTGAGTGGAAGCACATCCAGCTAACGCACATTTGACGGCATCACCCAGATGTGCCGATCACCAGGGCGAGAAACAACAACCTGTATTTAGTGTTTTTCGGTTTCATAGCATACAAGATGCTTTATCAGTTTTACAGCTTATTGTGATGTGTTGCCTTTTGGGAAAGTGTTTGTTCAGTGTTCGTACGGTAAAATACAAAAGTATTTGAGATGGTCATTATAATGAAAATAGTTTATTAAAGTTTCCAGTGGACAAAATGCTCCCTGAGTCCCCAGCAGCAGGATCGTATCTGTCTTTGACACTTGCACTACTGTCTGTTCAAAATAAATTAATTAAACAGATCCTTATGTATTTATTTTTTTCCCCGCTGTACCGAACTCCCACCGAACCGTGAGCGTAACACCCCTAGTTCACCTGATATCCTGAAATGGGACAAAGTCCTTGTCCACAAAGGTCTCGTTGATTTTGGCCAAGATGTCCATGCCTTCTGTCACTTCCCCAAACACAGTGTGGACTCCGTTCAGGTAGTCCACGTTCTCCCCCGTGGTAATAAGGAACTGAGGACAAGAATAACAGATCATGCACATCATGTAACACAGTGGTTCTCAACCTTTTCTCCGTGTCGAGGAGCCCTAAATTGATACACATTAGGTCCCCATTTGATAAGATTTCGCTTCAGGGACCTGCATCTGAAAAGAGTTTTGGTGGTTAGATATGATAAAGACCAGAATTCTATAGCTGTCAACTACAGTTCAAGAGATAACTGTGGAGGAAGTGAAACCTACGATCAAAACAGTCACTCTTGTGACTCTTACTCACTCAATTAAATAGTGAAAATAAACTGTTCCCCATTTGTCTGGAGACCCCCTGGAACTCCCTCAAGGACCCCTGGGGGTCCCCAGAAACTTAGTTGTGAATCACTGATGGAAACATTTAATCATTAACAGCCGGCCACAACATCTATCACACCAACAATGGCAAAACTGGCAAGGCTAGACAGGTTCAATATAACAGGATCAAATATTACATTTAGGGCTGTCAACATTTGCATTCATTCTCATGAATGCAAATTTGTTTTAACGCCACTAATTTCTATAACGCAATCAATCTTTTGGAGGTTGTAGCGGTCTCCATCGGTACCAACCATGTCATACTAGCTTGTCTAGAAGGAGGATAAATAATGCTATAAATGTACGCTACATTTTGGAGAGGAAAAACTATCATGGCCATTTTCAAAGGGGTCCCTTGACCTCTGACCTCCAGATCAGTGAATGTAAATGGGTTCTCTGGGTACCCACGAGTCTCCCCGTTACAGACATGCCCACTTTATGATAATCACATGCAGTTTGGGGCAAGTCATAGTCAAGTCAGCACACTGACACACTGACAGCTGTTGTTGTCTGTTGGGCTGCAGTTTGCCATGTTATGATTTGAGCATATTTTTTATACTAAATGCAGTACCTGTGAGGGTTTCTGGACAATATCTGTCATTGTTTTGTGTTAATTGATTTACAATAATAAATATATTCATACATTTGCATAAAGCAGCATATTTGTCCACTCCCATGGTGATAAGGGGATTAAATACTTGACAAATCTCCCTTTAAGGTACATTTTGAACAGATAAAAAAAATGTGATTAATTTGTGATTATTCACAATTAACTATGGACAATCATGCGATTAATCGTGAATAAATATTTTAATCGATTGACAGCTGTAGTCTGGAGTTTCTTCAACTAATCAGCTGATTTATAAAATACATTTATATACATGGTATTTTTAATTTGGCTAGTAGAAGGCATTTTCTGTTGCTTCTGCTCTGGAGGCATTTCGCAGCTTGCGGGGCAAACGACAGTGTGACTGTATTCACCTGAGAACCATGCTGATCGTTTCCGTTGTTCACCATGGACACCGTCCCCTTCTTCCTGTGTTTGATGCGTGGCGCTTTCTCCGCATCGAAGAAGCGGGCCTGGTCTCCATAGAGTTTGCTAATCGCACCCATAGGGGAGAAAAATTGTCAGAGTTCAACTCATGGTGTCAAAAAAAAAGTCAACAGTGAAGATGAAGATGACTGACCTATAGATAGATTCTCCACCACGTCCTGTCCCAGTGGGATCTCCAGTCTGCACAATGAAGTCTCTCTGAGGAGGAGACAAACACACTGTTACAGCATCTAACACAGTGTCCACTACTTCACAGCTGGACAGATACATCAGAAGATCACAGTACCTTCTGAGACAATAGTGTCTGCTGCTTTGTTTTCTAAACTTATTTATGACAGTTCAGCAACCAAATATAATATAAATCTGAGAAAACGTCAAGTTTAAAACTGAACATCTTTCGACAGCTCAAACGTAAATTTACAGGATCAAAATACGTGAGAGCAAGCTTCAGGATGTAATCTATCTAATCTATATCACTCTGTTTCACTGGATAAAACCTACAGATCAATTTAAATGACACCTCTTTTACGTTATTTGTTAGAAGGAACCTTTGTGGTAAGGACCAAACTTTCTTCCAGTCAATATCACGAACAAAATGACTCCAATAAAGTGTTGCTGCCAGAATAGAAAACATGTTGACCTGAAACAAGGCCCTTATTCTGGAGTTCATACCTCTATTAAAAGAAAAACTAACTTTTCGGAGCGTGAATTGGGTCAGGGGGGCGAGATTCCCATTGTGTTTTTTGCTGACACATTAACTTGCTACAGGAACCCAATACAACAACATCTGTCCTCTCTGTAAACTCCACTTTGTCCAGTCGAGAGCCAAAAGACTACAGTGTGCACCCTCACCTCACCTGTCATCAGAGTCTGGTAAACAAGAGCTGCAATCATAATCTGGGGGTCTCAATCATTTTTAACCTTTTTTTACCTCTATGGGCAAATAATACTCTGACTGAAATTAAAGCTTCAGTAGCCAAAATGTTTTTTGGAAACATTGGGCAACAATTCCGTAATAACCTTTCAGCTTATTGTAATTCAAGTGTTCTGAGAGATAACTAGACTTCTGCACCTCCTCATGGCTCTGTTTTCAGGCTTTAAAAAATATTTTTTTCACATGTCTCATGCACTACTGTCAGGATATAGTGACCGTTTTATAAAAATAACTTTTCATCATATTTGCTCAAAGTTTTGTTACACAGATTTGGTGCTAAATTTAAACATTTTTACCACTTGAGAATTAATAAAAATGATCAATAATCCCTCCAAAATACCACATTAAGTCTTCAAGATCTTGAGGAACACCATAGAAAAAGCCATGCTGCGATTTGGTATCAAAAACTTTTGACATTTAGAGATTTCTGCAAGAATTGCATTTTTCAGCGATTGGATGGTGAGCACTTCTGTTGCGTAAACTCCTCAGAAACCCCCTTATTGTCAATCTAGCTAGGAAAGCCATCCATCCTCTGAATGCTCTAGGTCTCTAGTTTGTGACTGTGAAGTTTCATGAGGCTGTGATTATCCTAGAGGTCACCACAGGTCATTTTATACAGTGAGGCCAAGTTTAAAAAAAAATGGTCTCACTACAATGAAATTTAATTTGCTCTAATTCTACCCACTGCTGCTTTAAAATGTATCTACACTGTGAAGCTGTGGCTTTTGGGGACTAGGACAGGCATCCAGACAGTTTGCCAAATTTAGTCCACAGATGAACAGTGGCCTGAAATTTCAGAGTTGAACTTGTCAGATGTAGTTTGGGACTATACCGCCCTCCTCAGGCGAGTTAACAGCAGTCTGCACAATCAATGGTTTCAATATTATGTTCCTGCACTAGAGGAAGCTGCATTTACAGGACCGCATTTCAATCCACAGCTCTGTTACAGAAGTTTGCAAGGGAGCATTCAGCTTTACCTGAACATTGTGTATGAGGCAGTAGTTGTAGTACTTGATCTTGCACAGCTTCACAAAGTTTAAGCAAGCTACAAGAGAAGAGAGCAAAGAGGTCAAACCCACAGTCATTACAACCACAGATAAACATGATCAAACCCTTAATAACACATTTAGTGTCAATAAATGAAGGTCACATAAAGGGGTTTATTCCAGCTGTGTTGATGTTGCTAGGTAGCCAACTGCTAGCTGATGTTAACAGCTTAAGCTAGCAGCATCTTATTCTGAGCTTCAGCTCGTCAGTGGCTACCGTTAGCTCAACTAGCAACCAGCTCACTGAATGAACTTCTGTTATGTGAAAAACGGCTTTATTTTCTTACTTTTAGGCCTTTCATCTGTAAACAAATCAATGACAATATCTCCCAGCGTCGTTTCAAGGAGCACCGCCATGCTGACGATCGTAATCTCGCGAGAAGAGAGTTTCCTTTAGCGATGTGTTGGTCCCGAACGAGCCGGTTCAAAGAGCCGGCTGTACCTGTAGGCCGTCACCGGCGCGGTGACGGCCTACAGGTACAGAGCAGGAGGGAGAGGAGAGAAAGAGAGAGGAGTGTGGTACGCGAATAGCAGACAAGATGAATGACAGTCGGAAACGAAGCAGCATGTAAAATTACAGTATTCTGGAAATTATAAGGTTTAGTATAATTATATTGAATAATTTAAGTGATATATGGCAACACATACTAATCAGGTCAAAACTGCGCTAAATTTGGCTGAATTATAAAAGGCAGAAGTGGTAAAACGAAGAGCCGTTTGGGAGCCGAAAGAGCCGGCTCTTCTTGGTGAGCTGAGCCAAATGATCTGGCTCACTAAAAAAAAACAAAATTTCCATCACTAGTTTCTTTGGGAGATTCCCCGCGCATGCGCAGTTCACGCGTCTAGCTCAATGTTGTTGTAGCTTTAGTTAGTTACCTGTTAGCTGTTCACTCACCATGGAAACGACAGGTCTAACTGTAGCGGTCGGTGTCGTGTGTCTTCTGTTTGCCTCAGTAACGTGCGCAGAGTCGTCGCCGAGGCAAATGAACACGGTAAAGATGTCAGCGACAGTAACTATGGAGCTATAAGCTGCTGGTGTTGATGTTAGCTTAGCGTTAGCTTAGCGCTACCGTTGTGTTGTTGCTAACCTCACGTCTGCTCATATTCTCCTCTTTCTAATGATTCCGTCTGCAGGAGAACATCCTGATTAACGTGACAGCGGGGTCGTTGGCGGACACGCAGCTTCAGGAGTCCAACAACCTGCAGGTAACTAACGGGGTGAATAAACTTCATGCACGGAGCCGTGACGTCATAAGACAACTGACTAAAGAAGACAGCAGTCAGCCTTCATGGTGTTAATATCTCTTCTTTCAGATCAATCTTAACATCTCGGTGGGCGAGGAGCAGGTGCTGGTCAATGACATCCCGGTAGAGCTGTCAGGGGTCACCAGGTTCAACTGTCAAGCTCTTCTCTGTGAGTTTAACCTCACATCACTTCTTATGAACAATCCCAGAACCAAACCACAATAACACAAACCAGAAGAGAAAGTACATGTTAGAACCTGAGATAGGATAATACAAAATCAGATATTCATTTATTAGTCCCGCAGTGTACAGCAGCAAAGGGGATAGTGCAAAAAACAAGATGCATCAGCTAACACAGTAAAAAAAAGAGCTAAACAAAGTTTAACAAAAAATATAAAAATAGGAGCAGTATATACAGTATTGATAATAAACAGACTATTAACAAAATTGCACAAGTAGAAAGTGATATTGCACAGTATGAATTGCAAAATGAATTATTCTGTGTGGTTGCTTTGCTTTCTTTTCTTCATATCATGCTGTTGTGATTACTTTAAAATGTAGATGTCAAATTGCAAAGGCACTCAACACATGAATCAATGATGGGTTTCTGTGGCCGTCAGTAACACCTCCCTACTTTCTTTTTCTGTTAAACATTTTTTGTTCATCTTTATCAAACAAGATTCTTCAATTCTATCTGTCGCACTGATAGACAGATAGATAGCACCTGACGAGGGTGGCAGCTAATATCAGAAATGATGTCTTCAAATTGTCAAATGTATTCAATTTACATTGATATGAAATAGTTTAGATTTTTCATTTTATATATATATATATATATATATATATATTTATATATATTTTTTTTTTTTTTTTTTTTTTTTTAACTGATGGATTCATCAGCTAATGGCGTAGGAACATCCTTGAAAGTTAAAATGTAATGTGTTGGGACAAGTGTAATAAGCGTATACAATGACTCTTTCCAGTAGACAGCATCAATGGAAGCAGTGAGTTTGAGTCTGGGGACTTGGTGTCCACCGTCACCCGGGTGATGGTGAGCCAGAACCGGCTGTACAGCGACTCGGAGGAGGTGGTGGCTCTGCAGGTGTTCAGTGAAGTGATAGAGATGGAGGGCAAAGAGGTAAATATACCCACAGAACCTTGTTTGTCTGTTCAAATTGTATCTTAAAAGGGAGATTTGTGAAGTATTTAATACTCTTATCAAGTGGACAAATTTGCTTGTTTTATGGAAATGTATGTATATAGTTATTATTGGAAATCAACACAAAACAATGACAAATATTATCTCCACTCCAGCTTTAAAGAGCCCGCTACAACCTCCGTAAGATTGATTGTGTTACTGCTACTTACAGAAATTAGTGGCGTTAAAACAAATTTGCCAGCCCTACTTACAATATCATCAAATCTTTTCAGAACTGATCAAATACAGTAATACCCTGTGTAAAACATGATTTGGAGTAGTGTTTGGATACAGTTTCACACCCTTTGTATCGTTTAGGTTCAGCAGCCTGACATGTGTGAGGTGAAAATACTGATGAGCCCAGATTTCCAGAAGCTGGCTCAGTTTACCAACATCTACCCCATCGGACACAGCGAGATCTTCAGGGTTCCCAGAGAGAACGACGTGGTCGTCACAGATCCACCGAATCCTAGAAAAGGTAGGAAAACATGGTGCTTTTTCAGATCCTCCTCATTATTGTTATTATTATCATGCAGATATTCTGTAGCAGCCCAGTTTAGAGTCTATTCTTAACCTTCCCTCCTTTTTAAATCAGATGAAGAACAGCTGATGTCCCAGACCACCAGCCAGTACCCCCTGAAGCACACAGAGACCACCCAGGAGGAGATCGCAGCCCCAGGAAAGCTCCCCGAGACTCCGCTTCGTATGGACCCCGACCTGCTGTATGAAGACAGATACGATAATGACATTGATCTCAGAGAGCTGAGCCAGCCGGATCAGATTCAGATGGAAACTCCACCCAAAGAAGTCATATCATCCTACTCTGTAAGTCAAGTCTGATGCTAGACCTAGTTGATGTTTTTTGGCAACCAGAAGTGACACGAGAGGGTGGAGCTAAGTACAACCGAACACTGAATAAGACATTTTTAGGTGAAGAAGACTTGAAACTAGCGATTGAGATCATAAACTCATGTTTACAATGTTTACTGAGGTAATGAATCAAGTGAGAAGTAGGCTCATTTTCTCATAGACTTCTATACAATCAGACTTCTTTTAGCAACCAGAGGAGTCACCCCCTGCTGGCTGTTAGAGAGAATGCAGGTTTAAGGCACTTCAGCATTGGCTTCACTTTTCAGACCCTGGAGTTGAGTTTCGAGGTGAATTTCTGCGTCCACTTTCTCGCATTTACAAAAGTTTTTTTAGCGTACCACACACCACACCTTTGTAGACGTCTGTCATCTCAAACTAGCTAACGTGACACGTGAAATTCCAGTGAGAAAGCGGGATTATGACACACAATCTCCCCATTAACTCTCAGTCATACTGGTTTGTTTTCTAGGCTTTGCGTGTGCACGTCGCTCAGACACATTGCTATAATTTGTAGTACCTTGTACCAGCAGGAGATGCTCACGTCTCCATGTCCGTCCTCTCCTCAGGCCATGTGTCAGTGGGTGGAGGAAGTGAGGGAGCGTCTGAGGCGCTTCAGCTCCGAGTCGCTGCCTCTGTTCTTCCTGGTCATGTGGGTGGTGGTGATCGGCGTTGTCGGATCGGCGGTCATCGTCAAGATCTTGGACATGTTCTTCCCAACCTGCGAACACAAGTGAGTTTGTCTCATGGGAATTTATGAGTGAACAAATCATCTGCTGGACTTAACCATGTCATCAGTGACTTACCTGATTCTCTTCAAAATGCTGAACTTTTTTTTATTTTTTACAGGCACATTTTCCACCTAAACCCCGTCACTCTGATGCCGGAGGATGAGAAGCACACTCTGCTGGAGAGCATAGAAATAGAGGCAGAAGAAGAAGAAGAAGACGAAGAAGAGAAGAAGCCTTGAATGAGGACTGACTTGGCCCGCTCTTTTATTTTCAGTTTGTTCCTATTTGTTCTTGAACCTTGGTTACTGTGTTCCGTTTTTCAGCAAGGCCTAGTTTCTATTCAGATTAGTGAACCAGCTGGTTTTGTTTTCACCTCAGCGAACCCTCTAAGCACATTCACCGTGGAGTAGGAGGTGCTTTAAAGCCATCAAACTGACTCAACTCAATTAGTTGCTTTCACTCTAGTCCACCTCAAATTTAGTCACGTGATCAAAGTGGAAAGGAGAGAATGATTGATGTCAGCTGTGAAGGCACTGAGAGGTGCCAGATCAGATTTCACTCTCTCAGGTTGGACTGTAAGCTAGCAGTGTGCTAACCTGTAAGCTAGCAGCGTGCTAACCTGTAAGCTAACAGCGTGCTAACCTGTAAGCTAGCAGTGTGCTAACCTGTAAGCTAGCAGTGTGCTAACCTGTAAGCTAGCAGTGTGCTAACCTTTAAGCTAGCAGTGTGCTAATCTGTAAGCTAACAGTGTGCTTACCTGTAAGCTAGCAGTGTGCTAACATGTAAGCTAGCAGTGTGCTAACCTGTAAGCTAGCACAGTGCTAACCTGTAAGCTAGCACAGTGCTAACCTGTAAGCTAGCACAGTGCTAACCTGTAAGCTAGCAGTGTGCTAACCTGTAAGCTAGCAGTGTGCTAACCTGTAAGATAGCAGTGTGCTAGCCTGTAAGCTAGCACAGTGCTAACCTGTAAGCTAGCAGTGTGCTAACCTGTAAGCTAGCAGTGTGCTAACCTTTAAGCTAGCAGTGTGCTAATCTGTAAGCCAACAGTGTGCTAACCTGTAAGCTAGCAGTGTGCTAACCTTTAAGCTAGCAGTGTGCTAACCTGTAAGCTAGCACAGTGCTAACCTGTAAGCTAGCACAGTGCTAACCTGTAAGCTAGCACAGTGCTAACCTGTAAGCTAGCAGTGTGCTAACCTGTAAGCTAGCAGTGTGCTAACCTGTAAGCTAGCAGTGTGCTAACCTGTAAGATAGCAGTGTGCTAGCCTGTAAGCTAGCAGTGTGCTAACCTGTAAGCTAGCAGTGTGCTAACCTGTGTTTGTGCAGTCAGCTCAAACTCGTTGCTCCTGTGATTGGCCAGACAGAGTTTATAGAAAGCCACTTTTAGCAAGTCACTAATGACTGTAGTTTGTTACTTGCTTTTTAAAGTAACAAGTTACTTTTTTACTAGAAATTATCCAATTGAGTACTTTTGTTTTACCCACTTCCATATGTATATATATATGTATATAACCCTCATTTTATATATGTGTATATATATATATATGTATATATATATATATGTATATATATATATATGGTTGAAGGCTTTGAACTTAAAGGAATAGTTTTATATCTAGTTTGTTTAATATGTGCAACAAAGTGTAAAAAGGATTACCAGACTATTTCTGCTGCAGTGACTTCCTAGAAGCTTACTATACATCAGACTGGCAATACGTCATCCAGAGGAGGCTCCCCCCGAAAAGAGATCTAATAGGAACGCTCAGGTTCAGGCAAAGTTGCAAAATAATCATCAGACGTGTATAAAACAAACTTTGTATAACAAGAGATGAATGCATACGAAGGGAGGTGAAGGGGGCGTGGCCTTGACTTTTTGCAAAGTATCCGTATGTGCCGGTCTGATGCATGAGGTTGCCCGGCAACCAGCAGAGACTCCAGGAAGTCAGTGTTTTCGATCCTTGCATCCAACCCCGGGCAAGAAAAGGAAATGAGCGCATTTCCAAAAAATGTGGAACTATTCCTTTAAGCCAACATAGACGAGAGATCCTCAGAGTGCTTCGAGGACACCGAAGACAAACAGATACCTACTGTAGGTTTAACAAATGAATATGAACAAACTGAACATGTTAGGGGCTGCATCCAATGACTTTATGTTCACTAAAGAGACTTTCTATATGTAGCACTTCTGTACAGGTCACACTTTGATGTCACGCTATGCGTTCTCTCCAACGTTACACCCCACTGCTGAATGTGAAGAAAACTAAGTCCGCAAATAATGAGTTAATTCCATATATGATGTAATATGACGCTGGCAATGTCTCCTGTCTGCCATCCTTTAAGGGAAGATAAAGAATGATAATAACTAAAGCCACTATAATTGAATCTGTTGTTACAGATATAGCTCAGACGGAGTAAGGTAATACTAATTCTAAAAGATGCAGATCACTGTCTGGAAATTACAAATCTCTGTCTGCACATTGACTCCCACACTTTAAACTCTGAATGTCACTACTGAAAGAAACACGTCCCTTTAAGGCCTGCTTTCCACTGTTGAGGCTCATATAGTGATTGTCTTTCTTCACAGTGCCTCAGTGACTATCTCAATCGGTGAAGGGGGGGTTATAATAGATTTTCTTTGATTGATTTTGTGTGGTTTCCTGTTACTAAAAATGGAGAATGTAAGTGAGCTTGTTCAGATCGTCTGTGCTGAGCCTGGGCTGATGTCACATACAGTGTGTGCATAAGATATGACCACAAATTCAATGTGTAAGTTGTTGTTAAAGGAAAGAATCTGCACTTAAGTTTTGACTTTTTGAGTGAAAACTGGACTTGACCCTGCATGGATGTTTTTTCTTTTTTTTTTGTGGTAAATCTCATCATGATTTATGGGCAAGAATGATTTAATGATAAACCATCCGGGTATCGCTCCCAATGTTTCACTAGGCTGTGTGTGAGGGGACCAGGCAGGTTGGCACGAGGCCGCTTATCGGCCCAAAATGTGGGTTTAATTAATCCAAAACTCAGCAAGTGTTTCAACATGGTTTTTGTGTTCTGTGATGTTATGTGAGTATTAGGGCCATGAGTAAGGAGAACAAATGAGGAAGAGTTTTTATTTTGCATTTCAAGAATAAAGTCAAAATTTCAGTATATGCACCAACGCTACTAGTTTGATTAATTCTAAAAAAAATTGACGTTTATTCTCGACACTCCATCTTTAGTCAACATTTCGACTTTATTCTCAACATATCGCCTTTATTCTCGAATGTTATTTCGAAATGTAAGTAAGTTGAAATGTTTTTTCTTAACATTTCAACTTTAATCTTGAAGTGGTATTACAACTTTTTTTCAACATTTCGGCTTTATTCTCAACATCTCAACTACTCTCAAAAAGGAAAAAAACAGGTTCATATTTTCTCATGCCTGGCACTTCTTGACATTTCGACTTTATTCTCAAAATGCAAATTTAAAAAAAAAAAGTTCCCCCTTTTTCCTGGCCCTAATAGTCTTCCGTAGCTGGTGTACCTCAGAACAAATGAGGTGATTTTGTCTCCCCGGGGTTCAGTTAATCTGCAGAGTGCATGATGTACTGCGTTAGCAAAAGGTGCATGTGTAGTCTAGCTAGTGAATGCAGTCTGCTGTTCTATCAGCAAGTTATACATTAAAACTAAGAAGCTGCATGACGACTCAAACCTGTATCGGGTTCAGCCTCAAATTCCAAATTAAGTACGACAACGTGCTGTAAAAGTCACTTTATTAGCCTGTAAGGCAAACGATACGTCGGGCATGAATTCAGATGTGTTGCTGAAGAATAACACAACGAAACTATATTTTGATTTGCTCTTTGATTAAATGGTGGTAGACCCATGTGTTACCATTTTGAGACATTTGTGTGCATACAGTGTATGAATTGCAGCTGGACTGTGTGTTTGGGTCTAAAATCCTGCTGATTAAACGCTTTCCTTATGACCATCAAGGCTTCGTCTTGTGTGATTATTGTGGTTGTGCAGGTTGAGGGAGCACACTGAACACTTGCTGCTTTGTTTTCAGGTATCTGATGACCGAGCAGAAAGCCTCAATAAGAACAGAGCACACGCAGTGCACAACATTACTCAGGCATACAGTAGTTACATCCACTGGGACGTCTCGCATGCTTCCATCTCCTGACTAAAGGTTTGATGTCTGCGTTACAGACACGTTCCTTGACCGTAACATGTTCAGGACAGAGGTTCTCAATCCTTTTTTCAGCCAAGGATCCCTTACAAGATAGAGAATATCCTGGAGACCCCCTCATGTATGTCCCTGGAATAAGTAAGGGATAATATACAGCTAGCGGTACATTATCCCGCTCATTACACGGCTACTCAAATCAATAAAGTTGACACGAAATAGTCCTCTAGACTCCGAGATCAGAACTGCACCCATAGCAACGGTCTGTTATTCATAGCAACGGTCTGCTATGTAAGGGATAGTGTACAGCGAGCCGGTCATTGTTGTGAAAGAATCCCTGACAGGGCGATGCTACTTATTAAGAAATCAATATTTTGACACAAAAACGGTCCACCAGAGTCTGACATCAGAGCTGCTCCCATAGCAACGGTCTGTTATACATAGCAACGGTCTGTTATAGAGAAATTACAGGCCGCAGAACACCGTGATTGACCAATCAGAATCAAGTATTTAACACAGCCGTGTAATAAAAAGAAATAACAGACTGGAGAATGCTGTGATTGACCAATCAGAATCAAGTATTCAACAAAGCAGTGTAATAATTTGACAGCCTATTTTTTACACTTCTATAGTCTCAGTTATGTGAAAGTACACAAGAGAAACGTATTAGAAAGATATTAGACATGTATTAAACATATTCTCAGATTCTAAGAGTTATAGATTTGTTAAATTAGCATTAACATTCTATAAATTATTATCCTGTAGATTTGGAAAATAGAATATTATTTGTTGGACTACGAAGCCTTTTGTAAAAAGAAAAAATATATATCGAAATGATATGATAATTTCAACTAATGAATCTGAAAACTTTTCACGGACCTCCTGGCAAAGTGCCACCCCCCTCCCGAGGGTCCCCGGACCCCAGTTTGACAATCACTGGTTCAGGGCTGCACCATCTGTTGTTAAGGAGACCTGCTAGCTTCGCCCGTGCATACTCGAGTTAGAAATCCGTCTCCTCGCCATCTCTGGTTCAACAGTAGTTCAGCCACCATTAGAAGTGAAAGTGAATGTTTCAGCATGTCCTCCGAGTGTAGTAGTCGTTCCCCCAGCAGACATATCGCTTAATAAATAAACTCTAGACCATGTTAATATATATATTATAATCATTAACTTTATTTATAGAAATATCTTGTTAGTGTTATCTCCACAATGTGAAAGAACCACACAGTTTACACAAATAAAATCAAGTGCATTATAAAAAGGAAAAACATAACAGGAATAACATTTGATTGGCTTAGTATCTCTCGGTCAGATACAAAGCAAATATTATGACACTTGGGAAGGCAAAGTAGCAGTAAAACATGTCTGGAAATGAACTCTTCTGTCAGTGTGTTGCAGCTACGGCTGAATTTGTCTTACATGTTGATTTCAGGATCATTAAAACGAGTGTCAAATGTCAGCATGATCAACTCTTTTCACACATGAAGTTGACCCTTTTTAGCTTAAGACTTTTTGCATAACATTAACATAATGTACAATAGGAAGAGGCACCGTTTTTTTTAAGTGCACATATTTACTCAAGTATAAAGCTACTCTTCAATATCACCTGAATGATTCAGAAAAATACACAACCTGCCACACACAGTCAACGATAGAACTCACCATTACCCCACAACAATAGTAACACGTTCGGATCCAAACCACTCGGATGCTGGGAGGGTTTTCTTCAGCATGACCCAAACTCTTCGATCCACTTTTCATACTTCTCCAGGTCGGCTGCAGACACAGATTTGGACACTTTCTTCAGAGCGGACTCAAAGTCCTCCATGGTGGTGGGCATGTGCATCTCGTCCCGGGAAATGTTCCGGATCTCCTCTGGCGTGAGGCCCTCGATCCTTCGCCTCATGGCCATCAGAGAGGCGTCCCTGCGGCGTAACACGACGACAAAAAATAATTTGAAAACACTTTCAGCAGAGGTTTCAATAGAGGCTTCTGAATCACATGAATTACCCAACTTCCTACAATAATCCGTCCAGCCACGCAATAACGCAAAATCGTTTTAACGCCACCAATTTCTTTAACACAACTGATCGTTCGGAGGTTGTAGCAGGCTCAGTTTTAAAGCTACAGTGAAAATACTAAGGAAAACCTAAAGAATCCATCGAAACCAACCATGTCATACTAGATTGTCACGAAGGAAGTTAAATAACGCTCCAAAGTTCTGCTAAATTTTGGTGAGGAAAAACTGTCATGGCCATTTTCAAAAGGGGTCCCTTGACCTCTGACCTCCAGATATGTGAATGTAAATGGGTTCTCTGGGTACCCACGAGTCTCCCCTTTACAGACATGCCCACTTTATGATAATCACATGCAGTTTGGGGCAAGTCATAGTCAATCAGCACACTGACACACTGACAGCTGTTGTTGCCTGTTGGGCTGCAGTTTGCCATGTTATGATTTGAGCATATGGTTTATGCTAAATGCAGTGCCTGTGAGGGTTTCTGGACTGTATCTGTCATTGTTTTGTGTTGTTAGTTGATTTACAATAATACATATATACATACATTTGCATAAAGCAGCATATTTGCCCACTCCCATGTTGATAAGAGTATTAAATACTTGACAAATCTCCCTTTAAGGTACAATTTGAACAGATAAAAAAATGTGCAGTTAATTTACAATTAATCAAAATTAACTATTTTCTTCGATTGACAGCATTAGTTTAAACAGAAACTACTGTAAAAACCAACACTGGTTTGAAGGATGGAGAACAACTGAGACGGCTGACCTGCACACGTTGGTGATGTCGGCTCCTGAGTAACCCTCTAGCTGCTCCGCGATCTTGTCCAAGTCCACGTCGCCGGCCACCTCCAGCTCCTTCAGGTTGATCCGGAGCAGCTCCACTCGCCCTTCGGCTGCAAACAGGAATGAGTGAAACGGTGAGTGGAGCCGGCAGGAAGCTCATTTCTGCAGTAGCTACCACATATACACCAACCAGGTAACACTGTGTGAAGGGCCCACTCAGGGTTGGCTGGACTACCAACCGGGCCACACTGACAACCGCTCTGGGGTCCCTGAAAGACTCAGATTCACTGCCTGTCATTTGGTTTGTGCTTATAACAGCAACTGTGAATTTATTTGGGGATATGCACCACTGAAGAGGTGCCCTGTGTCAAAATCTAGTTTTAAGACTTATTATTATGTGGATATTGTGCTCACATGTTGCACTTTCCTAAATGAATCTGTGTTATTAAATTACAAGACATACAAACCTTGAACCAGGCCCTATTCCAGCATAAGATTATTGGTGCTCAAAACTAAATATAATGAAGCTGCCTGTGTGTCTGCTGTGTGCGCTGTACTTGAAGGTGACAGGATACAGAATGCAGAGAATGTGGGGGTCAGTGGGGACTCAGCAGCTCATTTTGGCCCCATGGCTTCCCAAGCGGGTTAATCAGGTATGAGCCCACATTATGTAGTTAATAAGGCTGTATTTAAAGCAGCAGTAGGTAGAAAAAAAAAAGTTAGCTAGTAAGTTAAGAAGCTAGAATCAGAGAATTTTAAGGGTTTTTTTCGTAAAAAATGACTCAACAATAGTTGGCGATTCATTTAATAGTTGATATAAGTTGATAAAAGTTAATAGTATTTTTATAAAACGGTCACTATATCCTGAAAGTTTTGTATGAGACAGGTAATCTGAAAAAAATATGCCTCTGTGTCCTATGGTGTCCGCCGGTGTTCCTAACGGCATCTGCAAGATTTCACAGATCGGAGGAAAACAAGCAGTAAGAGCTGATCTGGAGTCTGCCGTCTCTGAGCTGCTGTCAATCACTTGCGAACTTTGAAAAACGAGGCAGCGCTGATCAAATATGAATCAATATTCTGCCTATTTCTCTCCTCAAATGTTTTCAGAATCATCTTGTAGTGTACTGTTTAGCTGTAAAATGAGAATGTTTGTGACCCGGCAGCCATGTTGAGATCAGCTGAGGAACAGAAGTCTAGTTTTTCTCGTAAATAAATGAGCGTACTTGAAGGCAGAGGGATGTAGATCCTCTTCTCCAGCCGTCTCCTCAGAGCCTCATCGATGTCCCACGGGAAGTTGGTGGCAGCCAGCACCATCACCATCTTTGATGGATCATCGTTTTCTGATGCTCCACCGACACCTACACAAAAGTCACAATAACGGAAAAATGTGTTGTTTTTGCAGTTCAAACAGTTACATACAGATCCAACTAGAAATCTCTGTCTCTGTGTTATTTGCATATCTCAAGAACCGATCAAGACCCAGAGTGTATTTCACCGTGTGTTTTTTTGACTTGAACCAGAGTGCATTTCACCACGACATGAGTGTGTGACGCAACCGTGTCATGGCAGGTGTATTGCTCAGGATCCGAGGAAGCGCAGTGTCGAGTGTGATGTTGTTTGTATGAGCAGCAACACCACAGGCCAAGCATTCAGCATGTTCTGAACAGGCATGTTTTGAACGAGCACTGCACTAGTATCTACATTGCTGGCAAGTACTGCAAAAACTAATGTTAGCTTGTTTCAACTGTATTAGACTTAAAACATCTCTAAGAGTCAATATAAGATAAGTAGTAAATACAGTTGTGGTTGTGTTATTGTCCACTTCTCATAGGCATCATACCATCCATCTGCACCAGTAGCTCTGCCTTGACTCTCCGGCTGGCCTCGTGTTCCTCTGAAGTCCCTCTGCGGCTGCACATGGAGTCAATTTCGTCAATGAAGATCGTAGTGGGAGCGTAAAAACGTGCCTGACCAAGACCACAATATATTATTAATATACAGATATAGTGCACTGTCACAGAAAAACGTCATCTTCCTGAGTTCTCTTCCAGTTATCTTCCCTGTTAAAAGGGTTTGTTTTGGGGGAGTACTTCCTCATCCAATGAGAGAGACATTTGATAATCCTAGAAAACCATTCCTTGGTTATCATCGTACCAATCCCATATGTAAAGTCTTACCATTTCAAAGAGAAGGCGAACCAGCTTCTCAGACTCCCCTCTGTACTTGGAGGTGAGAGTAGATGAGGACACGTTGAAGAATGTGGTTCTGCACTCGGTAGCAACTGCTTTAGCCAAAAGTGTTTTCCCCGTGCCTGGAGGTCCCACCATAAGCACTCCCTAAAGATAAAAAGAAAAGGTTTCTGTGCATTGATATTAGCAATATATATATTACAAAACAAATACAACTAAAATCTCTTTGAATCAGCACCTTCCATGGTCTTCGTATGCCTTTGAAAAATGCCGGCATCCACATCGGCAACACCACCGCTTCTTTCAGGAGTTTTTTTGCATCTCCCAAGTCTGCAATGTTGTCCCTGAGAAACAGATCAGAGACAGAGATTACTACTGATAGAACTTATAAAGAGTCTGCACCTTGAAATGTGTGTTTAACATGATGGTATGTTTTCATGGGTGTCTTTCTTTTAGCCATACTTAAAAAGGACAGTGAGATCAACCTTACTGTATCGTACTGGACAACGTAAGGCTGAACCATTTGAAGAAAATATCAAACTGCGATCTGTAAAGCCGGCTCAGACTACAGGAGCTTTAGATGCTGAAATCGGGTTGCATCACACACACACGTAAGGAGAAACTTCAAAGATGTTCTTCTCTCTGATCTCAAATATCGAACATTATTTTAAAATAATGGCTCATCACACACACACACAACAGGGTATTATTAAGATTACCATGAGGAGAGGGAGCAACGCATCTCCTCACCTGATCTCACGTGATCCCACGTGATCTCACAGGGAAGCAGTTGTAAACATAACAGAGTCTGACGAGGTGCTGTAGTGATGCTTTGCAGTGAGAAACTAGAGTTACCGCCTCGCGGTTATATTCCTCCACCAACCAGTCAAGTTGCAGTTTATATCCATGTCCGTCCAGAACGTCATCACTTTACAACATTTACTTCAACATTTGTGTGAAATTGTCATAATTCTTGAGTTATGGCCAAAAACCGTGTTTTGTGAGGTCACAGTGACCTTTGACCACAACAAACTAAATCTAATCAGTTCATCCTCAAGTCCAAGTGAATGTTTGTTGCCAAATTTGAAGAAATTCCCTCCAGGCGCTCCTGAGATAAGAGTATTAAATACTTGACAAACCTCCCTTTGAGGTACATTTTGAACAGATAAAAACAAATATGTGATTAATTTGCGGTTAATCGCAATTAAATATTTGCATGGATTGACAGCCCTAATATAGATGGAACAACATCCAAATATGTTTTTGATGAAAACTGCAAATACTTTGAAATACATATATTTGTGGATTTCTATTACATTTATTTAAAACAAGAAATATGTGTGTGTGCAGCAGAAATATTTTTGTGAAACTTATTTTTTTTAATATGTGGATTTTATTTTTTCATTTATATAAAACAATAACTATTTTTGTGTGCATTGAGAATTATTTTTGTGGAGAGAATCATTAATATATGAATCAGAAAATACATTTGTGAATCCTTCTGTGTGCATGAATTAATACTGAGACTGATCTGGGCCTGTTTGCGATCTCCCCCTGAGATAAGAAGACTGTCTCTAAGCGTCCAGTACAGAGCCACCTCTGGGACATATTACTTACTACAAAGACAGGAAGCAGGAGTGAACCGCTAAGACAGCAAACAAGAACATTACACAAAATTACACCCACAATTCTGATGAACACGTACCATTTCACATTTGGATTCTGAGATATGATATCTCTCTCCAGAGCTTCCACGAGGTCCTTATCATATCCTGTCCCGTCAAACCTTTTCACTTCTTTCTCCTGGACATCGGCTTTGTTCTGGAAGGCAGACCAACAACATTATTGCTCTTCCCTGTTCCCTGAATGGAACCCATTGGGTCTCCCAGACAAGAAAACTGGAATTACAGGCTAGGCATGGCTGTAGGGACACTAACTGTTTAATCAACAATGCAAATAGTTGTCTCTGAATATATGAAGGTGGTGTGTTGAAACCACCAACACGTTGTTCACCTTGTCATCCTTTGCTTTGCCAGCGGCCTCCCTCCCCTCTTTGGACTCCTTCTTCTCTTTGCCCTTGGATGGTTTGCTTCTGTCCCCGTTGGCCCCGCGAGGCGAGTGCCTCTGCTGGGCCCTCACAGCCACGCTCAGCCTGTTGTTGGGAGGTTTGCTGTCTTTATAGGGGTTGGCTGGCCGCCTGACGGGAATAGGGGAATGTCTGCAGGAAGAGGAGACAACAGCCTTCAGCCTTTCACGTCATTCCAAACTATTACATGACTCATGATATCTGTTTGGTGGTGGTTTTATTCATGCCAGGGCACTAGTGATGCATGGGATGACCCACAACGGATTCAGCTGAGCTTACTAGAAAATATCACGAGAATGGGCGAGAGGGTCAAAAAGTGACACAGCAGCGTTCTGAGTAAGTTATTAATAACTTACAGAAGCATTATGTGCAATAGTCCACCTTCTCTTCTCCTCTCTCTGCCTCTCTCTCAAACAAACACACACACACATAAAAACTAAGGCTGTCAATCCAATTAAAATATCTAATAGCAATTAATCGCATGATTGTCCATAGTTAATCATGATTAATCGCAAATTAATCACAGTTTTTTTTTATCTGTTCAAAATGTACCTTAAAAGGAGATTTGTCTAGTATTTAATAGTCTCATCAACATGGGAGTGGACAAATATGCTGCTTTATGTACATGTATGTATATATTTATTATTGTAAATCAATTACCAACACAAAACAATGACAGATATTGTCCAGAAACCCTCACAGGTACTGCATTTAGCATAAAAATATGTTCAAGTCATAACACGGCAAACTGCAGCCCAACAGGCAACAACAGCTGTTAGTGTGCTGACTTTCATAGAAGTAAGTGGCGTTAAAACTGATTTGCGTTGAGGCGTTATTATCGCGTTCATTTTGACAGCCATAATAAAAACACAAAAAAACACATGAAAAGCCTGACCCATGCATCACTATAAGGCACTAATAAGTAATTTGATTTGGATGGGACTAAGCCAAAAAACACTAGACAGACCAAGACAATAAAATATCTGCCTAAAACCAAATAATAAAAACACCATAACTAACTGAATAAACAGCGTTCAAGTGGGTAATCATATCATATCCGGTGTCCAATATCAATAGAGTCTTATGAATTATCTGAAGGCAACACATTGTACGAGACACTACAGTATATATGAGAGTCAGGAAACGGGCAGGAAGCATCACTGCAGACAAGCTTATCCCTGCAGAAAACTGTACGCCAAAACAACCAGACACAACAACAGTTTCTTCCCTCAGGACGTCATTCGGATGAACACTTAATCAGTCATACACCGTCAATAGCCCTCTCACAGCAAATATCCACTGCTGCTCTTATAGACTAGAATTCTTACAGTCTTTAACGCACATTTTTAGATTAGAATTTAGACTTTAATGCACATTTTTCTGTAATATGTACATATCATGTCACTTTATGTACATATTACAATATGTACATATCTGTCACTGTATATATAAATCCTACTCAGTGTACACACAGTATATAAACATCTCCACATGTACATAATCATCTAGTCCACGTATATCCATCCAGTATTTATTTCTTTGCACTATTTGTATTGTTAACAACTCATGAACACTTGACTTATAGACATTTGATTTTTCTTTGTATTATTGTATTCTTTATTTCTATTCTGTGTAAGTTCATTGAGAGCGCTGCATAAAAACCTGAGTCTAATTCCATGTACGTATATACATGGCGAAATAAACCGTAAGAGTTAAAAGTGAAGAGAAAAAACCGAAGGAACAAAGAGGCAGTGTGAGGTTCACAGGCCACCTTTCTGGAGGGCAGAGCAGGAACTAAACAGGCTCACATCAGGAACTCACAGTTACTAATCTCAATCATATGACTACATGAGGGCAGACAAATAGCTTATACAACCCCCGGTCACAAATGTGTGCACTGCAAACGTGAACAGTGAACTACAGAGTCCAAATTGGCATTACAGTGAACAAAGAAAACGTACTAAAAGCGATGAATGAGAAAACTGCAAATGAGAAGTTGTATGTGGAACTGCCGTACCTCTGTTCCACTTGAACAGGCCTTATGTCCCAGTCATCAAGGTTACTGGTCACTGGTTTAGCAGGCGTCGTGTCCAGCTGGAAGTTCTCCAGAGTCGACATTATATCCTGAACTTGTCGATTCTCTTCACTGATTTCTTGCCACAGCTGAGAAACAAACACAGATGAAGATCAGAAAAGACTGTTTTGATACTAAGTTTAGTCTTAGATGTTTTTTAATGCCACATTTACCTGCTGCCATCTCTGCTGAAAACTGCTGTCCCTGACGGTGTACACATACTTCTTGATTTGGTCTAGTAGTCCATGATAGAGGACGCTGGCCGAGCTGTAGTTTCCCAGCAAGGCGTATTCTCGGGCCAGCTTCACGTTCTCGTTGATCTCTCGTAGACTCATGGTGCTGCTGTGGGAATGCAAAAGTTATTGCAGCTACCTCACCAACATTGGCAAACATTTGATTTTTGATTTTTTTGTTTGCCGCATCAGGAAGCAGAGGGTGTTTTATACTGATAGCTCAGAAAAGCAGGGTTTATTCTGAAAACAAGACTAACAAACTGAACCGGGATGATACCGTCTCATCAAACCAACGAAGAGCTAATTAAGGATGTCAGTCATCATGTAGTAGTCAATACCAATACCAGTGAAATTCCACGATTCTCGATATGATCCCACAGTAAAAAACAAAAGTAAGATGTAGGATCCAGTGTAAATTTGTAACAAAGCTCTTGAAAGCTGAAGTAGGTGAGATTGGAGCAAATATGGTTAAAAAAAGTTATTTTTATAAAACGGTCACTTTATCGTGACAGTAGTACATGAAACAGGTAACCTGACAAAAATCATGTTCTTCTGTGTCCTGCGGTGCTCCTAATAGCATCTGCAAGATTTCACAGACCGGAGGAAAACAAGCAGTAAGAGCTGATCTGGTCTGCTGTCCATCTGCGGTCTATGAGAGCCGGCTGTCAATCACTTGCGAACTCCGATCAAACGGTCAAACTAGACAGCGCTGATCAAATATGAATCAATATTATGTTACGTTAATGTCTATTTCTCTCCTCAAATGTTTTCAGAATCATCTTGTAGTGTACGGTTTAGCTGTAAAATGAGAAAGTTTGTGACCCAGCAGCCATGTTGAGATCTTCTGAGGAAATACAAAGCACCGCCCACCAGCCGGAGCACAGCCAATAGGAACGCTCTCTCTCTCTGGAATGACCTGTGATTGGCCAAAGTCTCCCGTCACGGGCTAGATTTTCTAAACCCTGAAAACAGAGTCATGAGGAGGAGCAGAAGTCTAGTCTTCTCTCAGAACACTTGAATTACAACATGCTGAAAGGTTATTATGGAATTTTTGCCCAATGATGCCAAAAATATACTGACTACTGCAGGTTTAAGTAGCTTTAACTTTCTGGAGTTATTTTAAGTCAAATCACAAACTTTTCCTCAGCCTAACTAAGTAGTTTTATTGTCTAAACCTAAAGAAGTTGTTTCCTACTGCCTACTGCAGGTTTAATGAGCCTCTTGTCTTCCTGTTATCTTGACTCAAGCTGCCAGAGAAAACGTACCAAAACGAGCAGTGTTATTTGGATAGTTGTTCACGTAACCTTGATACTATATTTACCAGCCAGGCCTATATATGTACAGTTTTAATGCATTTAAAACTGCATTTTCAATGCATTTTCCCCTCATTCAGTAACATATAAACTAACAGGGCGGGTCTGTCTAACTTCGTGCTCCATGCATTAGCCGGAGCCTCGCCCAACTGTTGCTGGCTAAAGCAACACTAAAGTGTAACGTAGAAGATGCTAGAGTCTCAGATATGAGACAATTATCTTCTCAGTTTGTGTTGGAGGAACACATCATAGCTGTCAGGCTAAATAACTGACGTTACAGCTGTTTACCGGATGTAACACGGTTAATGTGTTGACGTTACCTCCTTTTGAATGTGAAGCCGGGCGGCTGGTTTCCTCTGTTTGTCTCTACTGACTAAGAGTAGTAAAACTCTGCTCCGGTTCTCTTTACAACACCAGACGAGTTCATACAAACCGATCTGGATTAATATGAGACAGAAGTCTTACACAAACCGGTTTGTATTTAGTTTATACTCAACTTCACAGATGAACACCCGCAGAGTCCTCTCAGTGGCAGTTCAACTACTTCTTCTTCTTCTCTGGTTTTATTCCGGCTGCAGTCAGACGGCGTTGAGGAGCTCTACCGCCCCCTGCCGCTGGAGTGTGGACAGAGTTAAAGCTGCAGTAGGTACAAATGGAGCATATCATTTAAAAAAGTTATTATAAAACCTGTCGTGACCCGGCAGCCATGTTGAGATATGTTGAGGATCTACCAAGCACCGCCCACCAGCTGGAGCATACTTTCTCATTTTACAGCTAAAGAGTACACTACAAGATGATTCTGAGAACATTTGAGGGGAGAAATAGACATTACAGTAACAGAATATTGATTCATATTTGATCAGCGTTGCCAAGGCTGTATTCGAAACCGCCCACTTCATATTACTGACGAACGCAGTATGCAGTGTACAGTATACAGTACATACTGCGTTCCTCAGTAGTATGTAGTATGAGACAGTTAAAGCAATGTATTTTGCAGAATGCTAGGCCAGGTTTTAGTCTTTAAACCAGCTCTTAAAGCAGAAGTAAAGATGAAGTATGTCGTTATTTGTGAAACCTGAACTAAAGTATAACTTCACAAGAGGCTCCACGTTCCTCATTTTCACACAGGTGGCACGCTGCTCTAGTTCCCCTCCAAAATAACACGTAAAGTTACTACTTTATAATATTATGACTTCATTTTTATAATACTACAACGTTTTTCTGTTGAACTTTGACTTTATTCTCGTAATATTACAACTTTTTTATTTTAAATTTATGACTTTAATCTCATAATATTACAACTTTTTTTCTCGTAAACTTCTGACTTTATTCTTGAAATCTCAGATTTTTCTTTTTTTCCTTCAATGTGGCCATAATATTCCGTCGAAGGTTTGAGTTTGCCATGTTATGATTTGAGCATATTTATTATGCTAAATGCAGTACCTGTGAGGGTTTCTGGACAATAGTTTTCATTGTTTTGTGTTGTTAATTGATTTTCAATAATAAATATATACATATATTTGCATAAAGCAGCACATTTGTCCACTCCCATGTTGATAAGAGGATTAAATACTTGACAAGTTAAGGTACATTTTGAACAGACAACAAAATGTATGATTAATTTGCGATTAAACAGGATTAACTATGGACAATCATGCAATTAATCACGATTAAATATTGTAATTGAATGACAGCCCTAGTAATTACCCGTAAATAAGTGTTTTTTCCGTTTTATTTCAGCATACATCCAATGACTTCCATAATGATATATATCTGTACCACTTGGCTTACTTTTCTTTCAAAGGGTGAAGGAACAACAATGCTCAACACAGGGCAGCCATGACAATTAAAACAGATCATTAATCCGAGCTATGACATCAGAAAACTGCAGCTGGGCTATTTGTGGCATTGTCCCATTCTGTCAAGGTCTGAGTTGTTTAGAAATGGTATAAATTTTGCAGTTGTCAGGGGCAACCATTTAACAAGAGACACAAAGATGCAGCCCAGATGCATGTCTTTTGAGAGGTGTTCAGAAATTACACATCAAGTAACGACTACACGTGCTGCAACATAATGACTGGAAAGAGTCAAGAAGAGATGCTCATCTTGTGGCAGACGTTTGATGAACACACAGTAAAATACACTAAACATACATGCACTAAAAGGATGAAAAACTGTATGCAATGCAAGAATACAGAGTGGATTGTATATGTGTGATGTATGTAATAACATACAGTGTATTACCTGTGCTTATGCTCTAAATACAAACTAATAGAATCAAACCTGAAGAATATGCTAATTAGCATTTACAATAATAAGTACACATATATGATTTCAGTGGAAGAAGTAACAGGACCTTGGACATTTATGTTATACTGCCACCTAGTGGTTAAAATATGACACTATCTGTGAGATGTTCTTTCAATTTTCCGGTTAATATCCACTGAGATTGTACACATTATCCTTGTTGTCCACTTTGAAAAGGCATTCCCTTTAACACAACATTTTTTAAGTGAAGTCTATATATATATATATATATATATATATATATATATATATATATATATATGCGCTGCAGCAGCAGACAGGTCCTCGTGTCTGCGGAGGGGAACTTTCTGAGGCAATGACAGACAGCGTGCACGAAGAAGAAATAAAGAGACTAAATACAGAGGCGCGCGTTGTTGGGAATCATTACGCAGAAGATTTACGCGCAGTTATTCCATTAATCTTGGGTTCATTTTTACGCATCCGTTTATTATAACTCACTGGAAGTTGTTGCGTTGAGGTCAAAGCCGATAATAAAGTACATGCGCTTATAGACTAAAAGAATGTGTTCGGCTACTACTAAAACTACAGTGGAACCAGCTGACACGCGGCTTGTTTTACAGTTTTAATCTGTAAAGGAGATTTAGTGGTTTATGTTCCAGAGAGCGCAAAACGGCACCACGGCAGTTTTTTTCTGGAAAAAAAATGATTTTAATTGTATTTAATATGAGCAGACAGCTCCATCTGTAGCCAGGACGCATCGCCGGGAAAAAAAATAAAGAAAGAAATGCTCATTTTATATACAGTCTGTCTGCGAAACCCCCGCAGATAAACGCAGAGGATTTACAATTCATATCAGCTATTTACATCCACACCGCGCGCGGTTATTATCACACTGTAGTTTTTTGGTTGGTGATAAAATCAATACCTGATCTGTGATTTTCTGCTTTTACGCATGACATAATTCCATTAATTCAACCAGAATCCGATCAATTAAAAGTGGCCAATTTTCATCCATTTGGTGGATATTTAAATCCCCTCTTATTTTTTTATTTTTTTTACAGCCTTTGACTCTGATTCAATCTGAGCCTTGTGAGGCTTAGATTACGGCTCAATCTGCCGTGTTTTCCCTCCTGTAAGAAACAGACTGAGGCCACTTTGTGGAGGAAATAATCCTCCAGATAGACAGCTCACTCACTCACACTGGTGGAGAGGCGATCGATCCGCTGATATTACCTAGTTTCGTCGTGATTGATTGTTAATCTATAAGGAGCAGTGGCTAGTTATATGCCGATAACGCATAACTGGGCGCTGGAGTAAGAAAATAAATAAAAAAACAACCGCTAATCCGCGTTCTACTGCGTTTAATCGCCGTGCGTAAAAACACCGAGAGGTCGCTCGCAAAACAGCCGCTGTCATCCTCCCGCACACCGGCCTCATCTGACCGCACCGGAGCGGGTGGCTCTATATAAAACACAACAGCTCTTAGAGTCATTAAAAACGTGGGATTTAAAGAGGAATATGGAACAAAAGCGAGGAAGACTGTCTGCTGGATTTTGGGTATATTCCGGAGAGATGATGATGGGATGAAAAGAGAAGAGTCCAAACTTTAAGAACTTACCTTCCTTCGCATTCTGTGCTCCTCCGCTGTCTACATGACAGCATAAATGAAGGCAAAATGTAATCCACAGACACGGGTTAGTATACGTGGAGAGCATGGTGTAACAGCCTAGTAGGAGTTCAATCTATAGACCGTAACTCTCTGTGCCACCGTCTCGCGTGCTTCCCATTGACGACACTAAACCGGCTCTCTATGTACAACAAGCCGCCTGGTCCACCACTCTAATAGCGGCGTCTGCTGCCGCTGGGAGGAGACTGGGGCTCCGGAGGTGTCAGTCAGAGAGACGGGCGGAGGGATACTCCAATGGCAGTGTGGAGGATGGGAGCGTCATGGATGATGGAGGGCCAATAGGAGAGCAGGGAGGGAGATGTTTTTTTTTTTTGGAGGGGGGGGGATGCGAGGTGGAGAGAATGGCACAAGTTGGTTTAGATGTTTTTGGTTTTCTACAGGAAAAAAAGGGCAGGAGATGGACACACACACACACACACACACACACACACACACACACACACACACACCACAGAAGCCTTCTGGGTGGGTGTTTGGGGTAGTTCCTCTGACAAACAGTGAGCTCCCCGGTCTTTAAAGAGTTAAACTCAGAGAGTCTGTTTTAACACCAGAACCATATTCATACACACATTTTACATTTTAACCTTTCAACATTTTTACATTACATTTTATGTCAGAGATTAATAGCATTTCTTTTTTGTTATCTATTTTTTTCCCCTTTTTTGCATTTTAAGAAAAACAATAAATAATAAAATAAAATAAATGATTCAACAGAGGAGAAAAAAAAACAATGATAAAGAAATAAATAAGTAAGATAACTTCAAAGTTCAAGATTCCTTTATTGCCACTACACAGAGTATAGTGAAATTTGAAGCAATCCTGATGGTGCAATCACACATAACATACAGTATAAAAGGTCCGATAAAACCTTTGTTCAATACAAGCTTAACCGAAACTACTTAATAAAATAAGTAAATATATATATAAAATAAGCATATATATACATATATATATATATATATATATATAGATATATATATAAAACTAGAAATGTTGACCTATGATAAAATGTAAACACAGTCAAAGCAGTATACAGCACAATCAAGGCAGTGAGTTCTTGCACAGTAATAAGAGCACATATTGCACACATGTATCACTAGTGCAGTTGATAAATTAAAAGAAATAATGTATCTGAATATAAGGCGCGGTAGGATGTAAACATGTACTAAGTTAAGCTGATACTTAAACTGATAACATAAATATCAGTTCATAGTCTGTCTCCCTCCCCCCACGGGCTCCCTCTCTCTCTGTCTCTCTCTCTCTCTGGTACCTGATTGTTGCACACCTTTATATTCTGTTTATTTTTTGTTTCTAGCTTATATATGTATATTGGTAAAATTTCATTATTTTTATTCTTATTTTATTCTAACATTTTTAACTATTCTATTGTCACCTCTAATCGTTGTTATCTATTTTCTTATTTTCTTGATATACGACAGTCTTTCAAAGCTCACTGCTTCCTGGTTCGTGAATGGTGAATTTGAGGTTTGCATTATTTTCAATACAGATTTTAGACTTCCTTTCATGCTGGCAGATAACTAGCGGTATGTAGAGAGGCCGCATGTTGGTGGTCAGAAGGAGGAGGCAGATTGCCAACC
Source organism: Sebastiscus albofasciatus (assembly GCA_916701655.1). Lineage (NCBI taxonomy): Eukaryota > Metazoa > Chordata > Actinopteri > Perciformes > Sebastidae > Sebastiscus > Sebastiscus albofasciatus. The sequence goes on from CAKAOI010047727.1 coordinate 62,964, forward strand.
TGTCTAGAGGCAAACTAGAAGGGCACTTGCAGAGCGCAGACCTCCACCAAGACCAATAGCCCAGTCTTCCATGATATGCAAATCTGCAAATGCAACCACTACATATGCATGGATATATTTCTAGAATTATGTCAAAACGTGTCCCTATGATTGCATGACACGTGTATTTACATTTCAACAAGTGAAAAATTATTTGTGGGATTCGGATCCACTCCAACTATTTTAAAGATTATACATAATGTATTACAATTATATATATTCCTTTAGAAATCATATAATAGTTAAGACACAACAACGAAACCCAGTATTTGACACCACTCCAAACCAACAAATACACATTCCAATAGACATTACAGTAACAGAATATTTATTCATATTTGCTGCCTAGTTTGACCGTTTGAGCAGAGTTTGCGAATGATTGACAGCTGCTCAGAGACGGAAGACTCCAGATCAGCTCTTACTGCTTGTTTTCCTCCGGTCTGTGAAATCTTGCAGATGCCATCAGGAGCACCGGAGGACACAGAGGCACATGATTTTTTTTCAGATTACCTGTCTCATGCACTACTGTCAGTATATAATGATAGTTTCATAAAAATAACTTTCATATTTGCTCCATTTCTACCTACTGCTGCTTTAAGAAAATAAAGCATAAATATATAGTTATAATTAAGTAGTTAATGCGTTTCAGACATTATTAAAGCTTTTTTTTTCCATTCAGCTCGTGGATTCTAATTTGTGACAGCGTCTTTAATGATTGAGCCAAATATAGTATTTGATGGCGAGACATTAAATGGTGTTTTTAATCTGTGGAAGGTCACCTTAAGTAAGGGAGAGTCCCACTGAGACGACAGCACCTGATTCATTATTGCTCTGCTGCTTGAGAGACTTTCAGCGTGAAGATGGAACCGCCGGGGGTCTTCAATAACAAACAGAGAAAAAAAAAACACAATTAAAAAGACTAAAGTTAATTTTCATCTTTCGTGGATGACTTGAAATACCACTTAAAAATTAAAGCATAAAGCGGAGCTCATTATCCTTTCATACATACAGCATTTGTTGCAGGTCACTAATTAATCTCCATTACCTCCCAACAAGCAAAACAGCTGTAATTATGGCCACAAATATTGATTAATAAACTGTGTACATAAAAATGGACAGAAGCAGACAAGGACTCACTTCAAGGTTTATTTACCTCTGCTTTTCTGTTTTTTTGTTTGTTTGTTTGGCCTGTTTATTATGCAAATTGCAGCTAATCCTTTTTGCCCTTGATACGCAGCCGAGTCCTGCATGAAATGTATAACTAATGATTGTTCGAATTAATCTGGATTAATGTTACCTTTATCATAAACTGTCTGTGTGACACCATCACTACACCGAGATCTGTCAGCGTGTGAGACAGGATTACATACGGTACATTCTCCACTCCTTTTTAGGTTTTTCAATCAAAGGACGAGTTGAAGCCCAGCAGACGTCTGAGTGGATGCACATGCTTAAAGGATAATTCCAGTTTAGTACAAGTTGGGTCTTATTTTCATAGTTTTTGATCATCATTTCTATCAACTAGTGCAGTGCGCGTTCAAAATGTGCTGAATGTTTGTTCTGTGGTGTTGCTGCTTGCAGATTTCTGCAGAACCGCTCATACAAACAACTTCACACTCGACTCTGTGCTTCCTTTAGACCTGAGGCATGCAAATTCACCACTGAGACAGTATTTTGCTCACTGGTAACTTTGGTAACTATTTTCATTATAAAATCTAGAATGGCACTCGTAGCATCGTAAAACTCTTCATTTAAACTGGACAGAAACAAAGTAAAACTCACCTAAAGCGTCGTTTCCAACAATCACCAAGTGTGCTTTGGTTGAACTCAACTCTAATTTCACAGAGTTTAATGTGAAAAAACGCCAAATCTACAGTTGTTCCACTCACTCTCTCTCTGTCTCTCTTGCTGAAGGAAAGAGGCGGGGTCATTCATCATGAACGCGTCATCAGTTACACTGCACATGTGTTACACCCTGTGGTTTTAATGTTCTGGCTGATCGGAATCCTTAAATCCTTAAATTATGGATTGTTCATTGTGCCACACCCCACCCCTCCAATTTCATTCAAATCCACCGCTGACTTTTGGAGTAATCCTGCTAACTGACAGACAGATAGACAGACAAACAAACCAACACTATGAAATGGAAAATACTAAATGAGTAAAATCAGTGTTTCAATTAGTTCCACATTGGTTATATGCCAATGTAAATATCAATTACGTCTGTAACTGTTGTATCCCGTTCTGCTTTTGCGTCAAATGGCTGCTTGAAAGCAGCGGGGTTAAGGAGTTGGACTCTGGGTTGTTTTTTCCTCCCGGTGATCAGCACATCTGGGTGATGCCATCGAATGTGCATTAGCATGTTGAATGTGTTAACTTTCCATTCACATCTCCTACAATGGTGGCGCGACGCCGACACACCGTCCTCGTTTTATACACAACTCCCTCTCCGTTGCTGAACCTGCAGGCGGGTCTTCCAGCTCCAGTCAGTCATTTGCGCTCGTCATAGTGTGACTGACTCGCACACCAATCCTCTCGTTGCGCTAACCTCAGCACTTCTTGCTAGCGAGCGGAACTCGCATTACATGCTTCAATCTTTTTTTGCGTTAGCGCTAAAAATAAATAGACTATGATGGAATCTAATGTAAATGGAGCACTACAGAACCCATTAACACATCGGATCTGCACGAATCACGTCGGAGACTTATTTTGGATTCAAAATGGCAAATTTCGCCAAAAGGTGACAAGTTTGCATGCCTGGCAATACACCTGCCATGACATAGTTGCGTCCTCTAGCAATGCTAGCATACGTGTCCAGCCCGCTTGCACGAAAAGGCGTATGAATGACACGATAATGCGCAAGACATTTGGCGTGCAATAAGAATGCCTTTCTTGCTTTTGGCGTGTCATTTGTGTGCCATGTAGTCTGCAATGTAAACACATCCGCGTAAATATGCTACGTTCAGAGTTAGTGACGTAGCATTAAAAAGACTGCTTGTGGTGGGTAGGTGGGGAGGTGAATGGGTCCAACAAACACAGGACTCAAACAGGAGACCGGTGTTCGGTATTTTGTTTTGTAAGTTACGGTAGTGACGTTTGTCAAGTGTTTTTTTTTTTTTTTAGTGCCGTTTGTTACGTGTTTTCCGTACTTATGTTATGTAGTTTCTGTACATATTGTACTTAGTTTAGGCACATATTTTAAGCCCAACCATGACGTGTTTCCTAGACCTAACTAAGTGGTTTTGTTGCCTTAACGTTACTGTGGACGTGACCGTAATTTTGTTGCGCGGCGTACAAATGACACGCAAAAAAGGCTAAAATGTGAGACCGCGTTCATTGAACGTGTCATTTGGGTGCAAAATTTCACACGAACAATGGCGGAGAGCTAGCTGTACCCAGCCTGCCGTTTGGCGGTGTAACAGTTAATATTGTAGGGAGCGACTGAGAGCTACGTTATATTAATTTCAGTATCTGCTCTTTGCTTCCATTATGAAAGGCTGAGGCTCCACTTCCTCCTTGGAATATACTATATAATGTCAAAGTTCAGGACAAGATAAATCATAGCACGTGTATAACTTTACTATTTGCCATGTTGTCGCAACATCCTGACTATGTTAACAGTAGCTCTAAGTCCTCAACTCATGTGGGATATCGCACTAAATTGGAAGCTGTCTGTTTCACATCATTGTACTAACCTAAACATGCTCACCGTTGCCATGGCGTCCTCTAATTAAAGCCTTCCTGTTATCCTCATATGGAAGTGACACTAAGCGTTAGAGGTATTATGTTCAGCACTGACAGTAATGAAGCTGCCATCATCTTGCCTTGTTGTTGCCAAATTGATTGGCTAACAGAGAGAAGTGTAAGTGTGCGACATGTCAAAGGTCACTGGGAGGCGGTTGGAGCTGTGAAATAGCTCCGTGCCAGGGGAGCCTTTTCAAGCTAATTTAGGTTCAGCAGGAGCTCTGCCGTACCAGGCAACGATGATGAGGGAGTGGCTGTAAGAAGACGCAGCTGTCGCATCAAGAAGCGCTGAGGCAAAGTGTTACTGCAGACTGTGGACTGACACACACCTACTGTAATGGACCCAGTGATTTTATGACCTCCAGCTGTGTGGACAGTGGACAAGACTTCACTTGTGGCCACCACAGGACTAGTTAAAATGTATCACCTTTTTGTGGGTTTGACACTCCTTGTTTTGTGATATAAATCCATTATAATTAATGTTTTACAATCAGCATTTAATAATGAAGAATAACAATGCTATCACATTAGTTTTTCCTGGGGCTGTCAATCGATTGAAATAGTTAATCGCTATTAATCGCAAATTAATTGCACAATTTTTTATCTGTTCAAAATGTCAAGTATTTAATACTCTTATCAACATGGGAGTGGGCAAATATGCTGCTTTAATATATGCGTATATTTAATCAATTAACAACACAAAACAATAACTAATATTGTTCAGAAACCCTCACAGGTACTGCATTTAGCATAAAAGAAATATGCTCAAATCATAATATGGCAAACTGCAGCCCAACAGGCAACAACAGCTGTCAGTGTGTCAGTGTGCTGACTTGACTATGACTTGCCCCAAACTGCATGTGATTATCATAAAGTGGGCATGTCTGTAAAGGGGAGACTCGTGGGTACCCGTAGAACCCATTTACATTCACATATATTGAGGTCAGAGGTCAAGGGACCCCTTTGGAAATGATCAAAATAATTCAAATAAATTGTAAAAGTGTATAAGGGTTTAGAACATTATGATAGAAGTATATGATGGCCCTTCCTATTCTCTATAAAGTTGTTTCAGCAATTTTTTGGGTTGATACCATTTGTTACACAGATTTGGTGCTAAATTTAAAAAAATTTTACCACTGAAGAATTGATAAAAATGATCAATAATCCCTCCAAAATACCACATTGGGACACCAAGACCTTGAGGAACACCATAGAAAAAGTCATACTGTGATTTGGTATCAAAATTTGGTTTAAAAAAAATGGTCCCACTACAATGAAATGGCTACTATGGGGATTAACATCATCACACATGAATACAATTGGGCTCTTTGGAACCGCAAGAGTCTCAGCATTACAATGATACCGAGTTTATGTAATTCTAAGACTGTTTAGGGACCCTAGTATGCAGAAATATTCAAATATATCATTTTAGAATAGGGGAAAATAATACATTTATACTGCATGTGATTATCATAAAGTGGGCATGTCTGTGAAGGGGAGACTCGTGGGTACCCATAGAACCCATTTTCATTCACATATCTGGAGGTCAGAGGTCAAGGGACCCCTTTGAAAATGGCCATGCCAGTTTTTCTTAGCCAAAATTTAGTATAAGTTTGGAGCGTTATTTAACCTCCTTCCCGAAAAACTAGCATGACATGACTGGTTGGTACCAATGGATTGCTTAGGTTTTTCTAGTTCTATATGATATCATTATTATGACTACATTACATCTAGCTTTAAAACTAAACATGCTACAGCCTCTGAAAGACAGAAAAGTAGGTCGGAGGATAAGTAAATAAAATAAAATGATAATGATGATGGAAAGGATTTCATAATTGTCGACGATAATTATATTCTTGGACTAGAAAGAGCTTTGAAACAGCATTTCCACCATCATATAGAGATACTAAATTTTCAGAATAATGAGCATGAAATTCATTTTAGACCCAAACATTAATAGTAAGGCCTTTTTTCTGGAGGAAATGGTTCTCAGGATCTTTGTCAGCGGTGATGTTGTTAAAATATCACCAGCTCTGGCGTCAGTGGAAAGTTCCAATGTTCCATGATGGTCTAAATGTTTTAAAGGCCTTTTTAATTCCTAAAAGAATTGCAATACGGTAAGTGGAGTGCACGTATATACTGTATATACAGTGAAAGAGCACATAGACAAACATTTACAATGTGTTTTCCTTTCCAGAGAAAATCTGTTAAACATTCATCCAGTGTCCTCATCAGCAGGCAGCACTTAACTCCTCGGCCAGTGTTTCCTCCCTCCAGGCTCGAATTACCCGCCTCAGACAGAGTCCCACAGACTGCTGCTGAGATGTGTAAAGAAGTTGGAAATACTTATGTACACAGTTGTATCTTGTTCCCGTGCACCTCTCGGGCTGTGTCGGTAAGTAGCGAACAAGCCGTCCAGCCGGTGTTGCTGTGTGCAGGCTGATCCGGGAAGAAGGGTGGGGGCAAGTCTGAAGTCTGCCTGTCAGGCCCTGGAGGAAAACACCACCCAGAGCTTTAATAGCGACCATGAGAGGCAGCCCAGAGGCCCTGTCAAATGGCGGTTTGGTTGCGCAGGCAGGCAATTTGCTTCTTTTTATAGATCGGTAATATGGAAAGGCTGTCCCAGAGGAAATCTCAAGTGTTGAAAACTCGACTGCTATTGTTGTGGGGCAGCTCAAAGCCATTTGCACCTGACACCGTTTTGTTGATATAATCACATTCCTGCCGGAGTCCGTCTGCGACGAAACCGGTGAAGTTTTAAAATGCAAAGCGCCAGAGAAAGACTCATCATTCCACACAAAATTTCCCCTGTGTTTAAAACTCACATGTGCCTCGAGTCACAATTATGAAAATTGGTTCATCAGGAGACAAGGAAGTGCATCAGAAGACCACGGTTTCTCTGTGATCCAATTAGGAGATTCAAAGAGAGAAGTGTGCAGCTGTATTTATTTATTAAGCACATTTTCTGTCTGGAATGTTGCTCTAGTTTTTAGTTACACAGCAGAAGTTTGGTGTGTTGCGTCTTAGTTAATGGGTCACAGGGTGTGCCGTATTGCAACTTCAGAGTGAACGAGATATTAAAGCTAACTAATTTTTGTCGCAGTACAGAAATAAAATATATATTTTTTTGCTGTAATTACCAGAAGAACAGCAGCCAGAAGAAAAATGAGACACAAACAGGACTAATGGAGCCTCAAATGACTCAACATTCTCCTTATTAATAAAACACCACTATAACTATATTCGCAATGCATCCAAATTAAAGACAACCACATGTAAAGACAATCCTTTTAATTCCAGTTTGATATTGCCATACAAATGAAAGTCAATTAAATAGCTGATTAATGGGCCTTGCTCGCATAAGACACTGCTTTTATAGTTTCTAATTATTCCAGGATCACGGCTCTTTGTTCACAAAAATCACTTTGAGTTGTGAAATATCATAGAGCTGCAGTGTGCCGGACTGGTGACCGCTTCACTTCCTGTCCCGGCTCCTGTCGGGACGAAAGTGGGATTGTTTAAATGATTGTTGACAAATGAAGATAGCCAGACGTCTACACTTACGGGAAACATGTGGTCAGCATCACTCCACATCATTCATGTGTGGCGACGTGACTGGCTCTTCCACCGCCATCATTGTGTTGTTTGTTTATTTCGGAGTGATTAAAATGGCCTCCGTTTAGTTTGCTCGCAGTCGAGACGTCTGAAAGCAAACTTCTGGTGAAACGCGAGGAGGCGAGGAAGTCAGGAACTCCCTCTTTTAATGCAAACGTGTCAGTAGCCGTGTTTCCATTCACATTTTTTATGCACATTTTGAAGAATCGCATTCATTCATTTTCTCTTGTAGATGGTTAGATGGCCAAGGTGACTAGTTTTGTTTCCAATTCACAACTCCTACTTCTTCTTCTACTCTGTTTACTGGTGGATTACAGCCAAGCGTAGCCTATAGCGCCAACCTAACTTCATTTCTTTTTTTGTGAAATTTCAAAAGCTTGCTTAAATTTTGCTTTACAGGTGAATGGAAGCACGGCTAGTGATAATACCGCAGCTATGTGAAAGAAGCGCTCTTCCTGGGGATTTGAGCCTGTAGCCTACAAAAGTGGAAAAACTTCAACTCGCTTACACGTCTATGCCTCAATTCCCACCGCTCACGGCATATTCGCTTGTATCCAGCATTACTTTTGCTGTATATGCAATCATGCCATGTACCTCTAAAGAAATCACTTAGCATTAGCAAGTTGGAACATAGTGAAATAAAAAGACATTTTAAAATAAGCTAAAATTTCAAATTAAACTGTTAACATGAAAGTGCAACACAGTCTAACAGCAGTTTGTGAAATAGTCACAAAATTGAATTTATTTGATTCGTGTACATAGACAGGAATTTCCCTTTTTTCTTTTTATGACGCTCAGCACGACTTTCAACATTATATTTTTTGTGTGTTTTCCTACAAATGTCCAGCAACACGTAACATATATTTAAATTTATGTACCAGTATTTTCAAAATAAAACGACTTAGTTAGGTTTAGGAATAGATCGACTTGGTAAGGCTTAGGCAACAAACTACTTTGGAAAAGACGTGGTTTTGGTTAAAATAGCACCGGAAGTGGCGTGACTTAAGTACGGATGTTACCTGACAGAATTGATTTTGTGCTGACCATCATGAAAAAAATGTGAAATTTGTGTCTATGATATGTCAATACATTAAATTTCGTAACTATTTCATGAACGGTTGTTGCGACTGGGCTGGAAAATAATGACATTTCCAATGATGATTTGAGCTTTAATAAACTATTGACTTTACAATTTTCAGGTTAATGTATACATTTGTTTTTCATTATTTATTCTTATGTTTACTCATAATGTCTTATTTAGAGTTGGCCATTTTGGAGTTCCATGACACTGGAGATGTCGAGGCACAACTGGAAACACAGTTTAGTGATTGGATTGTACAGCTGCTCATTCGGCTGTAAATCTCTTTTTATGAAGTGATACAGGATTAACGAGGCTCCACGGGGCTCGTATCGCCCTGCTCAGGTACTGAACAAATCAGACTGGTACTGTATATCACCCCGATTCCAAATGTAGCAACAGTGTCGACTTACTTAACTGTCTCCTATAAATGAACTTCCTCGGTGGGGAGCTCAGCGTTCGGGGGTACGGGGTGAAGGAGTCAGTTAGGGTTTCCATGGCTTGAAAGAGAAGAAGGTAGCCCCCTTGAATGTGAAGGATGCTCAGCAGAAAGGTGTTTTATTTCACTGTTTCTCCAGCTGCCTGTGCTGCAATGCTGACAGCATTCAGTTTCGGCGATGTTTGGCCTGTGTCTCCCACGGGCAGTCTGTCCAACGGCTGTCCGCAGCCCAGACACAGCCTTCAGCCACAGCCTTCAGCCACGCTGCCTGTCTGGCACTCTAGACCCCTGAGAAATAGATGTCCTCTTTTTTTTTTTTTTTTTTTTTTTTAACAATTGCTCTTTAATCAGCTGCCCGCACAATGGGCTGACCGTTTTAGCACACAGCTGAAGCTGTTGTATAGGTATGGGAAAATTAAATTCTGTCCAGCTGTGCTGTCCAACGTCTGATTGTTGCTGCATTTTGCCACTGGAGAAAAAAAAAGTTCACTTTATCTCTGTTTTGTAACAACACCCGACAGGCAAAGGGCATTTTGAAATGACTTCATTGTTGTGAGGCACACATATTAGCATAGCTTACGGCATACAAGTATATTAATGTCCCAGGAAAAAACCAAAAGCATGCAGTAAAGTTCATGCCCTGTGTTCTCTTGACTCAGAGATTTTAACAAATATTGCTGAGAGGCACACAAAAGTCAGAATGTAACCTTGAACTCAAAAATATTTTTCCCTGCATATTCTGCTGAGCGGGACTTTAGCACAGTCATTTTTTTTCTTTCAGTCCTTTTGTGGCCTCAAGGACTAATGTCAGTGTTTGCCATCATTTGTACATGTAATTGATTGCCATTTGTGATGTATTTGGAAATCACTTACTAAAGAACATCTTTGGGCTACTGTGAAGACAACCTAAATCAACATAAATCCAAGATCAACAGTAAATAAGCAGTGTAAATGTGAGTCATCTCACAAACAAAGCTGGAACTAAGATTCAATATTCATTATTTTATTTCTGTTATTAGCTGTATTATTTCCCGTAGTTTCACTCAGGACAGTCCGTTATATTTATAGCCTCACTCGCACAGCACTTTGTGAAATAGTCAAGAAATTGAATGTATTGATTCGAAAAATAAACACAGGACGTGCGCCCAGGAGACTGGTGTTCATGTCCCGTGTGAAACCAGAAGTCAAAGTTGATTTATTTGTCACGTAACTTAAGTTACAGTACTTCTGGTATTATTTAAACCCAAACCACGATCTTTTCCTAAGCCTAACCAAGTCGATCTATTCCTAAATCTAACTGAGTAGTTTTATTTTCAAAAGACTGGAGTGGAAATTGGCATGTGTGTCACGTGTTGCTGAACATTCGTAGCAAAATGCACTAAAAATATATTGTTGAAAGTCGTGCTGAGCATTACAAAATAAAAGGGATACAAATCAAATAGATTAAATTTCATACATATTTCACAAACTGCTGAGAGACTGTGATGGAGATTTAAACTGATGTGATACACCACGAATCAAAAGTGTTCTGGGGCAGAACATTAAACTGAGTTGGGTAACATAATGTAGCTGTTGCAAATTCTGATTGTCTTCTTCCAATCCAGATAGTACAGTATACAACGACCTATAAGCATGGATGTTCCTTTTTGACATTTGGGAACGGTAATATTTAGCAAATTTCTGTTTGAAAACATTTGGTTGGTCAAAGATTGAGTGCATCCTGCTACGTTTGCATGCACAAAATATGAAATTGTTCCCCTTATTCCAAAAAGAGGAGTTTACATGGCTAATGAAAATTAATATTCCACTAATATTCCCTTTTACATGCATACACGTAACCGGAGGTGGACTTTTACGACCGTGCGAACACAGCCTCCCTCTTTCATTCCTTCTACCACCTTCTTGAGATGGTTGGTGTTTTGGCATTGGTTTGCACATTTCCCCAAAAAACCTGTTGATATCCAAGTCTTTCATTATGTTTAAAGTAGACATGTTTCTCTGTTAAAAACCTCAATCTGAATGTGCTGTATACATGCTCAAAGAATGCTACTTAAACCTGAATAATATCATATCCCACATGTCTTAATCGGAAAAGGCTCCATTCAGAATAAGGCGGGTCAAAAAACACTGGACTTGTCAACAAGTCAAGTCAAAGTTGATTTATTTGCCACGTAACTTCCGTACATAAGTTACAGCACTTCCGGAGTTATTTTTACCCAAACCACAATATTTTCCTGAAGCTAACTAAGTCGTTTTTGTGACATAACTTCCGTACATAAGTAACGCCACTTCTGGTGTTATTTTAAGCCAAAACTGCAATCTTTTCCTAAACCTAACAAAGTAGTTTGTTGCCTAAGCCTAACCAAGTCGAACAAAGTAGTTTTATTTTGAAAAGACTGGAGCGGAAGTTGACACGTGCGTCACATGTTGCGAAAAATACATTGTTGAAAGTCGCAAAAAAAACGTCACAAAAAAAAAGTCAATTTGTGTCTATGTACACGAATCAGATAGATTAAATTTGGTGACTATTTCACGAACTGTAGTGTTGAAATGGAATATGCTGTTTACGTGACCCGTATCGAATTCAGAATATTGTCATATCCAAAATAAAAGTGGAACATTAGTGTGCATGCAAACGTAGTCAGTGGTGTAGTTTATCCTGAGGTACTGCAGTGAGCAGACATTAAATTCAGATTTTGTAATGTAGCTGTAAAACACAGTGATGGTCTTCCTCCCACTCCAGTGAGCAGTGTATGGCTGGTGTCAGGTTGCCTGCCGCACGGCAAATTATAGCAACTCTACTCACCTAGTTAATGCATCAGTTTGCTCTTTGTTTGTTTCACCTCTGGCAGACGGGGCATGACACAACAGATGTCTCGGTAAATGAGTATGCTGAGCAAATATTGATTGTTTTCACCACATTTTAAGTGAAGGGGGAATGCAATGCACCGTTGCTTTCAGAAATTCAGCAGAATTAGTCCTTTTTTTGTTTTTGTGAATTTGCTTTTGTGGATGGGACATTATGGTAAAATTAAGATTAATATAAAAACAGTCTTGCAAATGTTATTTAAATAACATAATAATTAATATTCTTTTCCACCCCTTTTGGATACCTGGAAAACCTACCACAGAAAATGACTACGAGGTGTAGTAAAAATATCAACAACTGAGGATAGGATTAAGTACCACAGCCCTGCTCTCATACATTTAGCCATAAAGAAAAAAAAAATGTTCATCCTTCAGGTTTCAGTCAGGCCCACAGCTGTCCAGCAGCGAGGCAGCAGCCTTGGGAGAGACTCGCTATCATTATGACATCAATCGCCACTCGCCTCTCTTTTAAACTCCTTCCTCATCACCACTCGCTCCATCTGCAGTACATCAGCGCTGACTGAGGTGGAATATGGGAGCAGGTAGTCATCCTTTAACACCAGCTCCAGCCTGTGTGTATATATTAATGAGACGCCACTGGCTAGCTCCAAACTTTTCGGCTCGTCTCTGTCATTAAAACACCCCCCGTGTGCACTTTTGACTCCAGATTCCGTTCTTTTTGCCCTTTAGGGGAAACAAAAGGGATTATGTAAGATTTATAGGGATCGGCCCACATCTCGCCCCGGCCCCCTTCTCTCCTTTTCATCTTCTGATTGAGATCATTATTGGTCGGAGGAGGGAGCTGGGAGAAAATGCTGAGTGGATCGCGGCTTTGAAGCAGAAGATGGACAGCACTCATACACGGCTCTGCCTGAACGGGGGATGGAGAGCATCTGCCACTTTCTGACCTCTGATACATTCAATACATACAGTATATTCTGTTTCTGTCTGTTTACCAGTGGTCCTGCTTACATGGATTGCATCTGTTTAGCCTAGTTAACATTTAAACAGTAGGGGAGAGCGGGGTGAGTTGAGCCAGTTTTTACTTGAGGTGTCTTTAAAGTGACAGAATCACAGTAATGTCTCTAACAAACATGTGTACATATATTTCAGGATGTGGTGCATCCTTGGGAATGATCACTTTGGATCTAAAATAAACACTTCTCAAAATATGACTTGCCCCCAATGAGGGGTAACTTGAGCCTAGAGAGAAGATAAGTTGAGTCATAAGCGTTATCCATCAATCATACCTGTCCATAACTGAAGTGAGGTTATCAAAGACCTCTTCCATACTGAGCCTAAAGGCAGGGGCTTCTTCTTAGAGAGGTTGCTTCAGGAGTGCGGCACGACAGATGTTGTCGCACCCTAAAACGTGAACCAATCACGTCCTAGAAAAGGTTAAAAGTTCATTTTTTTAGTTATCCTTTATTGAACCATCGCAGTTTACATTGAGATTTACATAACAAGTTGAAGCTATTATCTAATTATATAGAATTATAAATGACTCAACTTGCCCCCAGACCGTTTGGCTCAGATCACCGCACCCCGGCCATTTTAACAAAACTCGTTTTATCCAGCAGTTTACAGCTAACATCATGCTAACAGTATAGCCTCATATTGTAACTTCCTAAAGCACTAACACGCATGTGACATCTTATCAAACTTGTCTGTAATTGTTCAGACACAAGAATCGTGACTCCTTGAACATAAAAAAAATCACATTGAACGGCAAAAAGATGTTTTTGGAACCTAAATGTTCTTACCACCTGTCGTATATCGGCCTCTCTCCATCACAGGGTCAGTAAAAAATGGATGACGCTTCAAAAATGTGTGATCACATGACCAATTTTGTCTATGGTTGCCTAGAAACAAGGGGTGGCTTAACTTCCCCACAGGCTCGTTGGGCATCACCCAACTCTCTCCTACTTAAAGCTATTAATGCCTCTATATAATTAGCAATTTTTGGTATATTCTAATGTATATTATTGTTCTTCAGTATCTTGTTTTTTTTTGTCGTGTCTCCTTTGAAAATGAGAACACAGTCTAAGTGGGATTTGCCTGATTAAATAAATGTTATATAAGTGAGGGAAACTATTACTTGCAGCAAATACTCCTGCACATTTCCAGATTTAAGAGTGCTGACCACTTTCTGATGACCATTCTGCATAAACTCGTTTGACAGATATGTAAGCTTCTTTCACAGTAATAGCTTGGATTGACCACACTGACCTTTTTAGAAGCTCCAATGAAAACAAATATCAAGTGGCGACAGTATCATTTTCATTAAAATGTAGAGGATGCAGTTGTAGGGTTGTAATTTAGCCCTTGACTATGTTTACATTGGCATTAATATGCCGGTGGCATACTTTGACTCAGAGAGAGGTCACTGTTGCGTGCCCACTTCCCAGAGCGACTGAATTAGCATGTGGAAATATGCCACTTGTTAACTTGTGTGACTTTGGGTTTCGCGTGGCTGTCAGAACCACAGAAGCAAGACTTTTGTTTGTTGTTCTGTGATGTAGATAAAGAGAGGAGGAGGAGGGGTGCTGCAGAGAGGAAGGAGCGGAGATGTTCACACTGAAGGATACAATAAAGAGTCTATTTGAGTCTGTATGGTCTAAAAAAAACATTAATAAAGATAATGAAATAGCACACAATTTATGTCCTTGGCTGACATATA
>CAKAOI010047728.1:0-35926 GCA_916701655.1 Sebastiscus albofasciatus
GCAGCTGATCGATAGTTCAGTGTTGGTCATGTATGGTTTTTCTTTTGTTCCTTTTCCTGTATGTATGTATGTATGCAAAGGATAAGTTGTGGCAGCTTCAAAACGCCCGTGTGCAAGAGAGAGAAATCTGATTCTTGTGTAAAATCAAATTGATATCGAAGAGAAAGAGACTTTTTTTATGATAGGTATATATATACACGGCTTTTATTGTGAAAGGTCCAGTGAAGGCACAGGAAGTGACACCGGAAGTTCCGCATCACGACTGCTGGTGAAGTGTTGCCATAACAGGCAGAGCGGCTAACGCTAATGTTTGCTAACTAATTAGCAGCACAGGTGAGTGTCGTCTATTCAAACAGACATCTTACAGTTCAGTTAAAAGACTGTAGATGTTTGTAAGAGTTTGGGTGATACTAAACATTGAGCTGGTTGTCATTGTGTCCTGATATTATTTGGGCCTTGTCAGTCAACAGCTAAGCTAAGCTAAGCTAATGTCGAGCTTCTGTAGCTAACTGGTCACTGTGTTGTTTATGTTATCTGTGCCACAGCTTAATCTCACTATGTTACCACATCCGATCAAAACACATGATTAGTAGTTTGTCTACTTCGTATTTATCATTATTAGTAAGTATTAAAGATAAGAAATGTGGTATTTTAGTGTTAAAATAGATCTGTAGCTTTGTGTTGTTAGCTCCACTGCGGTGACTGCTAGGTGGACATTTTCTGTGTTCAGCTTATAAACGATGAGTTACAGCTGAGATATGTCAATGTTTTGATGTTTTTTTTAAGTATATATATCTGAATGAACAAACAAAGTCACGGATAAACATGTTGTTTGGTTCCCTGATGATGAAACCTGTGTTATATTGGTGAGTGACATTAGTAAACAGCAGGCCGCAGAGGACACAGCGTTGCCTTTAACATTGTTTAAGGCCTTTGCTAGTTTGTCAGCAGTGTTACATCAGGCCAAACTTTTAATCAGGGCAGTGCTGGATCGGTTTACTTCTCTTGGTAAAACAAATGAATGTGTACCAGCTGTCAAAGGTCCTTTTTTAAGACATTGTAGTTCAGCTCTTGGGCTGTCTGGTTCAAGGAGAAGCAGCTGTGTGACATGTTGGTATGTTTTTTTTTATCAAACACTGCAGGCAACTGGTTTGTGACATTGAAATAATGAAATGGGATCCTACATCTTTATTAATAGGTCCACCATCCAAATGTGTAGGATTTTCCACCCACTGCAGCAAACTACAGAGAATACACAAGCCTGACCAATACATCAGCTGGGCTACTATATCACTATTGGCATGTCTTTTTGGCCATAAATATGTTTGAGGTAGTTTTAGAAACAGTGTAGCCATTGCATTGCACTGACAAGTTTATTTTTCAGCATTAAAGGGTCACGCCTAGTACATTATCTTGGTCACAATTATTTAAAAACACATTTTAAGGGATTATTATAAAATATATATATTTATTATACTTTGTATTTAGGTAAAAAAAAGAGCTGAAATGATTAGTTTATCGGCCGGAAATTTATCTTATCTATTTTTCAAGCAAAATAACCTCATCTAACCTAGATCTCAGATGTGATGATATGCTGGTTTCTGTGTGAAAGCCATCACCTTGGGCTTAAGGAAATTGAGATCAACATTTTTCCTTGACCTTTGATGAAAAGCCTCATTGAGAAAATAATAGGCACATTAATCTACAATAAAAATAACTGTTAGTTTCAGCCCCCAACAAATCAAAATAACATCTGTTATGTATTTAAATTCTCTTCTGCGCAGCGTCTGTATCGATATCGGCCTAAAAGATCCAGTATTAGTCGGGCTATATTACTAGTTCACTGGCTTTGACCTGTATTTTTCCCTTGTTCTGTTTTTCTCTTAGGTGTTGTTGTCGTGTGTGTGAGTGTTCCAGTCTGAACCATGGAACAGTGTGCGTGTGTTGAGCGGGAGCTGGAGAAAGTGCTTCATCGCTTCGTAATGTACGGCCACCAGTCTGAGGAGAGGCTAGACGAGCTCCTGCGCAGCGTCTGTGAGATCCGAGGACAGCTAGTTGCTTTTGGTAAGAAAAACTGATGCACACAAGGTGACTGAACGCTATGAAGATGTAATATTTATAAGTTAAGTTTAATAGCAGTTTTAATTGCTTTGTATTTGGATTAAAATGGTGCTTTGTTAGTTATGCTTCATCCGTGCTGAATCATAATTTATCGGCACATATTGTAAACATGCACACAGTGAAGACTTTTCCTTTTTCTCTCTTGCAGGAGTGCAAGATGCAGACTTATCAGTCCTATCTCAGACTATGGCACAGTGTTGTAAGAATATCAAAGAGACAGTGCAGATGCTAGCCTCCCGACATAAGGACATCCATGGCAGTGTGTCAAAAGTGGGCAAAGCCATCGACAGGGTAAGGACAGGTAGCATCATTCTTTAACATTTAACATTTGGCATACATATACTTAACCTCTGATATGCTTCTCTGCAGAATTTCGACGCAGAGATCAGTGCTGTGGTGGCAGAGACGGTGTGGGACACCCCAGAGAGACAGAAATACCTGAGTGAGACAATTGTGGAGCACCTGTACAGACAAGGGATGCTCAGTGTAGCAGAGGATCTTTGTCAGGTAAGTAAACGTGAATCCTTCCAAATGTGTTTGGTATAAATGCATCCTGAATGGCTTTAAGATGATTTCCATCTAAAATATATTCATGCAAATGATTTGCAACATTGTGGGGCTTCAATTCTTGTGTAATCCTTGTTTTTTGTCAGGATAATTAATGTAAGGGTTCTTGATAATTACCCACGTCTGTGTACCGTACCCATGTCTGTTTTCTAGGAGTCAGGTGTAGTTATAGATATGAGTATGAAGCAGCCTTTCCTGGAGCTCAACAGAATCCTTGAAGCTCTGAGGATGCAGGACCTCAGGCCAGCACTAGAGTATGTATTATTTTTCTTTTCTTCTAATATCTGTGTCTAGACAGCCATCATCTCTGTAAAGAGAATAAAATGACTATTTTCACACATAAGTAGAGATTGTTAAGACCTGGTTCAGTTGGCCATAACAAAAAGGGAGACACACCATATTAACATTTAACAAATTAATACAAATTAGACCAAATTTAAGGGTCATCTTAAGTTATTAAAGTATGGGGTGAGGATACCAGTAAAGTCAGTAGTGTGTGCTGTGGAAGAGGTGGGTGCGGGTGTTGAAAAGTCGTATAAAAGCAAAGCAAGAAACTAAAGCAACATAACCAAATGGGAGAGAAACAAAGCTGCAACTGGGAACCCTCAGATGTTTCCAGTTGCTCTAACAATCACCTGCAGAGAGAGAACACAGGCCGGTGAATCACCCAGCAAACTGGATGACACCACAGGGGTCATCACAAGATGGACATTCTGGCTGCTTTACATTAAAATACACTACAAGAAGTACAAAAAACTTTATCGATACAACGTAGCTTGGGAAAAAATGCCATACACTAGAAAGATGTTTAATATTTTTCCCATCTGGCTGCCTCCTCAAACTCTGGGGCACTCTTTGACCATTTAGTACAAGTTGCCACTTTTATAAACCCCAACTTTGCTGGAAGAATTTCTATTGAGATTAGGTTTACTTTGGTACTTTCGAACACATAATGATAATTTTAAAAAACTCCCTCTAGGTTGAAGTGTGAAATAATTGACTGTACTTACTCATGTCTGTGCCTTCTTAGGTGGGCTGTGACGAATCGGCAGCGCCTCTTGGACCTGAACAGCAGTCTAGAGTTCAAGTTGCACCGCTTGTACTTCATCAGCCTGCTCAGTGGGGGAATCAGCAACCAAATGGAGGCCCTGCAGTATGCCAGGCACTTCCAGCCCTTCGCCTCTCAGCACCAGAGAGGTAGACAGCGGCATTATTGTGACATTCCTGACACAAACACACAGAGATGCTAAACTTGAGTTGTGTTAAGGGAATTGTATAATAGAAGCCAAGAGGGACTGAAAGTGTTTTTAAGGCAAATACATATATATATATATTCTGAGGCTTACCCTCACAATACTCATGTAATGTTCAATTTTGTCTTTTTTTCCCTGCAGACATTCAGATCCTGATGGGCAGTCTGGTGTACCTGCGTCACGGCATCGATAACTCTCCGTACCGCAGTCTGCTGGAGACAAATCAGTGGGCCGAGATCTGTAACATCTTCACCAGAGATGCCTGCGCTTTACTGGGTCTCTCTGTAGAGTCTCCTCTCAGCGTTAGGTTAGGAAACCTCTTCTCTGATTCCCTTTACAATCTGAACATTTATACCAAAGTTGAGACTAAAGATGAAACAATTAATTAGTAGATTTTTTTTTTTCAGTTAAGGGTGAAGTAAAGAAAACTATTTTAACTACAGTCTAACTTAATCATTGTTTTATATTATTGTCTATTTCTCTGCAGTTTTGCATCAGGCTGTATGGCCTTGCCGGTGCTGATGAACATCAAGCAGGTGATCGAGCAGAGACAGTGCAGCGGAGTCTGGACGCACAAAGATGAGCTGCCTGTAAGTCCCTCTGAATTTCCAAACATCATCTATCGCTCCCTTTTGACCTTTCAATTGATTCATATCATGTCTGTTCCTGTAGATTGAAATCGACCTTGGAAAGAAGTGCTGGTACCACTCTGTGTTCGCCTGCCCGATCCTCAGGCAGCAGACGTCAGAGAGCAATCCTCCCATGAAGCTCATCTGTGGCCACGTCATCTCCAGAGACGCCCTCAACAAACTGACTAACGCTGGGAAGTAAGTCACCAATACAGCCCCATTGATTGATTGATTGATTGATTGATTGATTGATTGATTGATATGTGCATGGTAGGATAAGGATCTTATATGCTCATTCGTGGTGAATTATTCTATATAGTTATAGTTTATTATATAAATAAACCAGAGGAAAGTACACAAGCACTGTTGCTGCCAAAATTACAAATGGCATCGTTGCTGCTTAGAGCTGCAACGATTAATCAATTAGTTGTCAACTATTAAATTAATCCCAGCTATTTTGATAATCGATTAATCGTTAATAATATAATTGTAATAGTAATTTTCGTAGAAAAAAAGTTAAAATTCTCTGATTTCAGCTTCTTAAATGTGAATATTTTCTGGTTTCTTTACTCCTCTATGACAGTAAACCGAATATCTTTGAGTTGCGGACAAAACAAGACATTTGAGGACGCCATCTTGGGCTTTGTGAAACACTAATTAACACTTTTCACCATTTTATAGACCAAACAACTGATTGATTTAATCAAGAAAATAATCAACACTGAAAATAATTAAAAAGTAACTTAGTTGCAGCCTTATAGCAAACATGGTCTTCGTGAAACCATTACTGGTGTT
Source organism: Sebastiscus albofasciatus (assembly GCA_916701655.1). Taxonomy (NCBI): domain Eukaryota; kingdom Metazoa; phylum Chordata; class Actinopteri; order Perciformes; family Sebastidae; genus Sebastiscus; species Sebastiscus albofasciatus. The sequence continues at coordinate 5,366 of CAKAOI010047728.1, forward strand.
TTTTTTTTGCATTTAAAAAAAACTTAATGTTCAGCCTGGGCCACTTCTCAAAAAAGGAAGCTTGTTTTAGTGTAAATCAATGGCTTTCTATTGATTTAAGAAATCAATCAAACAACTAATAGTTCATTTTAGAAAATGATCAGCTATAAAAAGTGTACAAGATGTGTAGTTAATCAGCCAACTAACATACCACACACTGTAACATCCTGTTCCTGCTCTCCTCCCCCTCCCCTCCGTCTCGTCCTCAGGTTGAAATGTCCGTACTGCCCCATGGAGCAGAATCCGTCACACGCCAAGCAGATCTACTTTTGATACCGCACACTTTTCTTCACGAGTAAGGATGAAGTTCCCTGGAGCTCTTTGCATTTCCAGGACCATTTGCTCTGGCCCCTTTCCTCTGTCCCCGGCCTCTCGGCCTGTTATTGTAAAGCATTAAGGTTTTACCCCAGTGCGCCTCTGGACAGCCTCGGCCATCCCGTTGTAACCCACCTTGGACCCTCTCCAACTTTACGTAGTGTACAGAGTCCAGCGGGGATGGTCCAACTACAACCTGTAGTAGACTGAGGAGTCAGTAATGCGAACATCCTCACGAAGAAGCACCTCTGAAAAAAAAGGTTCATTCATTGAAACTCATTTGCAAAATGCCTGCAGAGTTATAGGCTTATCTTTTTAAAGTATGTAAAACTTTATAGTGTTTGTTTTCTCAGCTTTATTGACTGTTTGAGTTGGATGACTGCTTCTTTTTTTTTCTCCTTTTATTTTGTGACAGAAGCAGTTGAATGATTATGGATGGGTGTGTGTGGGTAAATGGTATAGATAGGCAGTTTCAGAATGGTAATAAACTTCTATTATACATGAGAAAAACCACAGAAAAACAAACTGTGTTGAAGGTTCATTATTTGCTGGTGAAGGGAACCTATTACTCCTCCATAGTGTAATAAAGGCCTCACGTAGCTTGGAAGTCACTGTCGGCTGATGTAACCGTTTGATCAGTAAAACAATTAACTCATCAATGGTGGGACAGCTTTTCTTTTCTTTTTTTTTTCGTGACTGACTGCACCAGCAAGATTTCCCTCATTGTAGAAGCCATTTGTCTTGTTCTATGTATGTATTTAACAAACAGTGACAAAAAGGAAACAAAAAATATATAATACTACTGTGAAATGTGCTTTGTTTCTATTTTTCATTGCAACGACCGCCACGACGGCTCATGTAAAATAGTAAATTAAGCTGAACGTGCATATTTCAACACTACTGCGTAACTCTCAGAGCTATCCACTCAACAGTTCACGCCCCGGTTGTGCCATCGCCTCACTCTGACCCGCATTGTGTATCCTATAAGCTTGCGAGCCGCGTGATTTGGAGATGTAAAAGTGGTGTGATGGTAGCCGTTATGGTCTGACTTGCAGTGACTTGTGATTCAGCTTTACTCGTCGTGGGTGGGGAAGTCCTCTGATCATTGTTGTTTAATATATACTTAGAGAAAATGCCTCTGCTGCGTAGCTTTTATTTGAGATGGAGTCAGAATAGAAAATCCATGCATTTCCTCAGGGCTCATTGTAACACTTCATACCACACACTGCAGTAAAAGTTGTACATTTCTATAAGGAGTCTTGAACAAAGATGACACATATTTCACAGGTGGTGAGGCTGAGAGTTTGGGTGTGTATATTATTCAGCTGGTGATGTGTAAGCATACACTAGGGGGAAGCGTGTCACGAGGTCCAAGGCATTATGGTGTACAATACAGTATGTTTAGATGATCAATAGTGCAAGTTCCCGATGTCCCCTTGAAAACGGTGATGTCATCTCACAATCCAGTGAGGCCAATTTGTTCAGCAAGCACCGCACCAGCATAGCTCACACTGACGATGCAACATTACACTCAGTTTAAAGAGTTTAAGATAAACACTTTATCTTGGTTTCATTTGGAAATGGGTTGAAGAAGCACATGTTCTGTGTGTGGACTTTCACTGAATTTCCCCCCTCCTGTTTTTCTTTCCTTTGGTTGACAATCATTCATTGCTTCTTCGAGTGTTCCCTTCAGATAGACTGCTATAGCGCTCCGTACTTCTTCTGTCGTATTAATTTTGTTGAATGTTTGCATTTCCTGCTTTTGTGTGTTATGCAACTTTTATTGTAAATATTTATCCTCTAACATGTTTCATATACTTGCATCTGAAATTAAAAAATAAAAATTTATACTCCAAGTCGGTTTTGGAGGCGTGTAATGGCATTTGGTGGTGGCCTGCTCGGACTATAACTCACTTTTTTCATAGGTTTTATAGCTGCTCGGCTCTCCTTTATCACCACTTGGTGGCGCTATTGCTGTACTATCCAAACTAAACAGCCTTGAAGTCTTTAAGATCTCAAGCTAGAGGTTTTAATTTGAAAGAGTTTCAGTTTTTTTCCCCCCAAGATAAATTTCTGTTTAATAATCAGATAAACAGCACTGATGGCATTCAGCACTGCAGCCCTCCTACAGACTGATAACATGCGAGGTAAGAATCCTTTCTCATCCCACTTCAGTAAACCAGTCCTGAGCTGTGGTGGTTATATTAAGCCCCAGTTTATATAATGTTTTAAATGCCAGGCTAAGGGCCTTGTGAGTCAGCCACAGCACATAGCTATTTAGATTATGACCTTTTTTTTTTTTTTTTATAAAAAAAATAAACCTGCGTTATGGACTTCCATCCCTCACTTTTCACACTATTTTATAGATATGCTCTCATGCATAGCCATAAACATAACACGTGGATTTATAAAAAGGAGTCAAGTGTTAAGCTTTCATCCCTGCCAAGATATCCTTGGCACTCTGTTCTGGTTTGATGGTTTCCATAGGAGAGTGTATTTTCTTGAGCAAACAGGGATCCTCCCGTGTTTCCATGTGGGTTGACCTTCCACCTCCCTGCTGTCTGTACTGCAGGAGATGGTATGTGAGGGCTGGCTGGGGGCAGAGCAGGGGAGGGAGGGCCTCAGGGAGAGGCTGAGATAAGGATTCAAGGCTCAACCTCTAAAAGCCACATTAGTCCCAAAAGCCTCCAGCGCTCTGTTGTTCGTTCGGCCATAAAGCTCCCGTCCTTGGGTTTTATTGGCACGCTCTGTGGAGATTTTAAGCCCCTCCAGAGCGGGCAGGCGTCTGGGCCCTCGGGTGAATGCCATCAGTTACACCGCTAACATTTTGACAAAGTGATTTCTGGTGAGTTTAACTCAGACAACGGTAGACAGAAAAGCCTATTATAAAGCCTTGGATTTACACCAGAAAATGCCAACTAAATGGCTTTTACACCACTTCATAAATGTTTATTATGAATCCAAAACAAACATATATATATTTATACTGTACAGTTTTAAATTCCAGTAAATAGACAGGAGTCACAGTATGTTGGAAGGTCAGTTGAGAGCTGGCGTTTGAATGTTCATATATTAATAATAATAAACAATACAAGACTTCACCCATGTCATGCATTTTACTTATTATTGGCTGGGTATGTGCACCAATAAGCAGGGCAGTTATGTTCAGCATCCTAATATCGCTTTCAACGCAATCAAAAGATGTGGAAATATGCCCATTTAAGACATCAGTGTGCTTGAAATACCATGACAAAAGGCAAAATCAAAATGACGTTATGTACAAAATATATAGATCTCACCTGACGTGACAGACTGGGGAAAAAAAAAGTCCAACATTTCCAGTTTCTTAAGTATGGTACACAGTTTTCTTGATAGCATTAGTACCTTGGCACCAGAACGCTTTAATCCCCGGAGATGCAGCTCTACTCACAGAACCCAGGTGAACCCTGAATCCACAGAACCTTCAGCACAGACAGAACAGGTGCTGAGATGTTACCGGGCCACACTAAATCCCTTTGAATCCTTTGGTCACTGTCGAGACTATACAGCAGTCCAAACTGAAAAGTAACTACCGAATGAACACAAAATATATCAGTAAGGATATCAATTAGCTCATTTACAGGTTTATAATTAGACAGAAGTCTGAAGCAGGACCGTCTGGGCGTTTGGCTGTATTTTTACAGAGTTGACACGACACTTCTGCCAAGGACAGACGAGGCACAGACAGTATTTCTGTGCAGCATTAGTGTGTTCTGGAGGAGGTTATTGGTCCAGTCTTTGCAGGATCAGGGCATTAAAGGATCAACAGGGTTGCATGGGCAGAGAATGGCAAACGGACAGGAAGCTGTGGAAGCCAATTTTTGCCAGGAGAAGAAAAAAAAGTAGATGAAAAGTTATGCATGATACAAATAAAAAAATACTCAAAGTCAAAATGATGAGATAATAAGTCAAACTTTTGAGATAGTACTATCTCAGTCTTAACTTAATGTTGCAAAATGTTCACATAGTATCTGATCATTTTTACATAGTAGATCAAATCTTGACATAGGCCATGTTTCTAGGCCATGTTTCTACAGTAGCGGAGAACCGACAAACGAAACACTGACATTTTTATGTTACCTGAAGGCCACCGTAGTTTTCTGACATGCTTGAAAAGGGAGGGGTGAGCAGAGGAGTATTAAGTTGGTTGCAATCTGCAACCTCACCACTAGATGCCACTAAATCCTACACACTGCTCCTTAAGAAATTTGTTTAATAAAGCATTTTGACTTGGTAATTCAAAATGTACATTATGTACTCATAACTACTAACTTAGTATCTTTAAGAATTCTGACTTAGGTCAAAACTTAGTTCTTAAAATGTTTTCTTACTAAGTAAAAACGTATCTCATAATTCTGACTTACTATCTGGTCATTTCAATTTTGTAAGTTTTTTTTTTTCCTTCTCTGGCAGACATGGGCTTCCGTAGAAACCATACTTGAAGGAGAAAACAGTTTGCATTGCAAATACTGGTCAAGTCTGTCACATTCAAATCTCAGACGATTCAATTCTTTCTATCCACGGCAAACCAGAGGAAGGTCTGTCGTCTTGTTTTTCACTCGCTCTCTCACTCCTCAGCTCTGGCACTTCTCTTTCCAGTGTCCCATTTCTGCTCCCTCCTCCACCTCCTCCTCCTCCTCGCTCTCCACCCGCCCTCAGCTGGTACAGTTCCCTCTCCAGCGCTTCGTTGCGGTGATACATCTCTAAGTAACTGGCCTGCAGCTCCTTCTGGTAGCGGATGACCTTGTCCTTCTCTGTCTGCCATGTCCGCCTCTCCTCCTCGAAAGCCGTGGCCTGGGCCTCGCTCTGGCGTCGCTCCAGCAGGAGCTCTGCGCGCAGACGCTCCTCCGTGGGGCCCCCGCAGCCTCCTGCAGGCAAGAGGTTCACATGGCTTCAACTACGGTCCAGCAGAGCCGTAGGGGAAATATAATGAAAGACACCGGCTGCTTTTAAAAGTGCAGAGAACTCTGCTCCTGACCTGGTTAGTGAAATAACCTGATTTTGGGGCCAAGCATGCAAACATCATAACTCAAAATAACCCAGACAAGCTCCATCTGTGTTGATAAGAAACACAGTGCGGATGCCTCACTTGCTGTGATATTAAACAGACATCTCTGGCATATAATTATCTTGTCTCTTTTTCTTTTTCCATGCATGTCAGCTTGGCATGTGCAGGCTTACGTAGGTTTGAAATAGTTTATGTAAAGTCCTTTGTAACTTGCTTTTGGTTAAGTGCTGTGTCAACAATGACTAGTCAATTATGACTAAAGTAAGGTGTATTCCTTTTAACCATTTAAGTGCCAGTGACGGATGTGTACACACAAGTAAGAGACAGATGAATCTACCTGTAGCCCCGGCTGAAGGACTCTCTTCAGCTCCTTTTCCATCCTCGTGTGCAGTCTGAGAGGAGCATCTGCGACGCTGTGTCCCCTGCAGGACGAGCTTCAGTGCGTCTATCTGGCCCTCCCTGTTGCGCATATCCGTGCAGGTCTCCCTAAGCTTCGTCTTCAGCTGGAAGATATCACTCAGCTTCTGGGTCACCTCCGCCTGGGAGTCCCTCAGCTGCTGCTTCAACAAGGAGATCTCTCCTGACTTCTGGCAAACCTGTGAGTAATGGGAAAATAAGAGGTAGGGGCAGGAGAAACATACATTTTACTGACTCTGTAGACCAGGTTGTGATCATTTTAACAGGACAAACAAGGAAGGAATTCAGTTATGTCCACTGTCTCCCTGTAATTACTACTTTCTAAGTGCTTCTCCCTGCCGTAAAGTTGCCGTTACCTCCCACTGTGTCTCCTCCAGAGTGGGACTGGTTCGCTTCACCGTGGCTCCAGCCTCCTGGCTCCTTTCCTTATTCAGGTTGTCAAGCTCCTCTTGCAGTCGGTTCTTCTCCTGCTGGGCCTTGAACAGCTGCAACTGCAGGCTGCGCTGGGAGCGCTGGGCATGCTGGGAAACCTGACGCAGCTTGATGGCATACAGGTGTTTCAGCTCATCCACCTCCTTCTCCCACAGACGCTGTTTCCCTTCAAACACCTGCATGCGGCGAGCAGATGGGGGTCAAACTTAAAAAAAAAAAGACAGGCAGATGGATTTATAGATTGATGGCGAAGAACTGACAATGAGATTCACCTGAGCGATGGCGCCCTCGCTCTCATCCAGGTTTCTTTTCATCTGTTTCAGCTCATGTTCTTTCTCCACCAGGCGCTCCTCCAGATCCCGGACCTGGAAAAGGACAAGATGAGTGAATTACCGGTCTGTAAATCATTCTGACCTGCTCATCCTCCCATCCATCCATCTGTCTGTGCAGTACTCACCACCTCCTCTACAGACAGGGAGAGTGTCCATTCATAAGGAGGTGGAGCCTCCCCTCCATATGGAGCCAGACGGCTAAGAGTGGCCATGCTCCGACACGCCATCTCTCCTATAGCCACGCCCCCTGCTCCTGCAGCCTTCTGGCCCAGAGAGGTGCGGTCCAGGGAGCCGATGGTGTTGATGTGGCCCATAGACGCACTGGAGGTAAAAAAAGAAACCCCCTAAGGCTGTTAAAATCTCTTCCATTATCACCACCCACACAGTCATTAAGTATAAAAAAAATCAATTATAGCAACACTTCTTTTGAATATAAAGTAGAGCTGAGAAAAATGACGCTGCGGCAGACCTGATGTGAGACAGGTGTGGGCGGAAGGGAGGCCGGTACGGCGGCAGGCTGTTCATGGAGTTATGGCCCGAGTCTGACAGGTTATCATCCTCCTGGCTCATCCCACGCACCGAGGAGAGGGCCTACACAGGCATAATTATACAGTTATTTCATCACTGTAGCATTCATGGGTTGAGAAAAGATGAATTTTAGTCTCAAATAATGGCTGCGAAATCATGAGAAGTTGATTGTTTTGCTTCTGTAATCAATGCACCAAGACCTAATTCACTTGTTCCTTCGCCCATGGCTCAACTTTCCATAGATTTCATAGATTTTTTTAATTGAAATCTATGAAAACCTTTTTTGAGATATTCTGATAAGTAAACAACCAGATGAATGGACAAGCCACCTCCTTGGCAGAGGCAATAACTGGGCATGGATTCATGGGAACTAGATCAAGGCTTAACGTTACCTTGTTACCACTGGATGTCGGTGCTCCGTGACGGGAGGGTGAAGAAGAGGAGGAAGAGGTGGAGACAGCTTTGGGGACATGGGCGTAGGCTTTGTGCAGCCCGTTGGAGAGGCTGTGGTCCACATCCTCCGACTTGTAAGAGGGATAGAGGTTTTGCATTGAGCTGAAATTTTTGGGGGTGACGGGCTTGAAGGCGGATCTTAAACGAGCCTGGGGAGGAAGAACCAAGAGACTTTTAGAGGATGCAAACATAGTAGAGAGGAGCAGTGAAGGCTAAAGGGGAGAGAGAGAGACCTTACTCACAGCAAAGGGCGCTGGGCTACGGAACAATAAATCACAATGTTTCTATTAAATCAATGCTGTCCCACTCTCTGTGTTCTTAGAGTTGATCAATTCAAGCAACAAAAAAGGTGAGATTTGATTGCTGCAATAAATTCAGCAACACAGCAAGTGGCAGATTCTCCATCTGTGCTGGTGAGCTGGAGGAGATTTAAGGTGGTTTTATGCTGGTAACATGCTAGGGGGGTGTTGCACCACGCTGCCAGAGATGTATAAATGTAATACTGATCAATTTAGCACCACCTCAGCAGCCAGTATATGATTTATAAAAAGGACACTGGGAAGTCCTTCAGCGTGAATGTGGCTCGGTCCACCTCATACCTACTGCTTTAGAAGATACTTTAAAGATTTCCCTGATTCTTTCTTCTAAGTTATTTATCTTACTCTTATAGTAATAGAGTTGAATCATCTTATCCACATGATGCTTAACAAAATGATGTTTCTTTGATAAAATGTAACATAGACCTTGTGAGATTGAGCCTTTGCAGTGGTTTAAACAACAATCTTCACCTTTTCGTACTTGCCCCCACTTGGCAGTGAGTTCTTTGTCAGATCAACTTCAGTGCCGTCTTTATTGTAGACCTTGGCGTATAAGCTGTCCTCCTCGCGGCCGCTGGCAGAGCTGAGGCCGGGGATAACGTCCTTCTTACCGTCACTGCTTGCGCTTGCTTTAGGCTCTTTTCTGTTTGGAAGCACAGTAGGTCAACTGGGGTCAAGTCCTGTCACGTTTGATATATTACCTTCCATCTGCTTCCTTATAGCGGCACTCACCTGGTGATGTTGAGGTAGTTGAGTAGCTCTCTTTGGGTGAAGCCTTTTTTCAGGAGGCCGTTGGTCTGTTTGGGTCTCACCTGCGGCACTGCTCGGCTGCCTTTAGTCGGAGACACGTCTGGTCTCTCCACCAGGCTGCCGACACTTCCCATGCCGCAGCGGGACGAGAGGGGCAACGGGTTGCGGTAGTTTTTGTTAGGGCCACGGGTCAGAGGAAGAGTCTGGACTGAGGTTGCCATTGGTTACAGGGCTCTGTGGGGGCGTAAGGTGCTCTGTAGAAAAAGAGAAAAAGGAAGGTGAACTAATTAGACCGGTTTATAGTAAATAATGAACTGATGACCAAGATGACCATGCTCTTGATGGCAACATATCAATATAGGCTCTCTGTTAATTACCAATAACACAAACAAACTGAAGAAGCTTGTGTCATTTATACACCTACATTGATAATGCATCGAATAAACTGAAACGTTGGACTGGAATTAATAATGAAGCAGACACAAAGCCACTGTTCATTTTGGGGAACAGTGCCTAGAGAAAAGGGAGAAAGGCAAACTCTTCACACAGATAATCAGAGATCTCTGCCTACTGAATTAGTTAGAGCTAAGTTGAGCAAAGCATTCAGAGACTAACTTGTGAGTCTGGCATGCTTTAACCTCTGGGGACCGTGAATCTGTGTACAAAATTTCATTTCAATCCATCTAATAGTTGTTGAGCTATTTTAGTCTTGGAAAAAAGAAGCTGTGTGTCTTTCCTCCTGTACTGAAATAAACTCCACCTCCTGCCCCTTTACTGCCCTGGCTGGGTGGATGTTGATCTCTGGAGGACGAGCCTGAGCTGACAGACGTTTCATCAGCTGTGTTTCTCTGTACGGACAGCTGTCTCAGAACACAGCTACAACAACACAGCTTCCCACAACGTCACAGCATAGAACTTCACTACAAAACAAACACGCATAAACTGACCTCCATAAAAAAAAACCCTATTATAGGAGAACAATGAATGTAAAATGATGTCTTTACAAAGAGGACAGACCAATTTGACAGTGTGTATTTCGTGATGCAGTTGTTACAGCATCCGTCTTGCCTCTCAGAAGCTCATGTTATCCTTTACCAACAGGCAGATCAAAGGTAGGGCAGCATGTCACATCACAACCCTGCTACGCAACTCTGATCCAACTCGGTTACTACGGCAGGGCTCTTTGGTAACTATACACATTATGGACAATAAATCGCGCGCTGTGGCAGCTTATTTTGTTTGCAAATTTCGTGTCTCTCATGTAAATCATGTGTATCCAAATATACCGTGTTGGCATGGCCTGAATACATTTCCCACAGATATGATGGCTGTTCCCTGTCAGTCACCGCAGCAGAAACACTTCACAGAGAAAAGAAACAATGTGATGACTAACATTTTCTCTCGACTTTGACAAAACTGAACCAGTTGCCAAGTTACCCCAACACCTACCTAAAGAGACACTATTGTTTTGTCAATTTGAGCCTCTTCAGCTCTACGCACGGAGCAAATCTTCTCTCAGCATCGTCTGTCAAATCACCCACATATCCCCTCCCTTCCCTGTTTTCAGACAACCTCATTAAGGCTCACTATTGATTTCACCTCTCTGACCCTCTCTCTTCCCGTGCATAAACACCCCCCAGCAGCCGTAAAACATGCTCTAGACCATAAAACGCGCTGGTGCAGTCTCTCTGACTATAAACAGCACCCGAGGGAGGCAAATTCTCCTTTTGTGCTCAGCCGGCTTATAGAACAGGTAGAGTTTAAAAGGGCAATACCGCACATTATGCGTGTTTTAGCCCATTATCTACCAATCTTGAATACTTAAAGTTACTGCTAACCACTTTCAAAACCACACCACAAATCTTAAGATTAGCTTCCTAAATTTAGTTTCCTAAAATTCCTAAATATTCATTTGGATTAATTATATTATATTATGAAAATTAAAGGTTGTATCGATAACATTTTTATGTAGGCGAATATTTTTAAAATAATAATACATCCACAGAGCCTTCTGAAAGGTGCTAAATAAAAGTATGGCTTTTCCTGAATAAAATTATTATGATTGTGAATTAATCATTTTAAAAAAGGGTCCAAAATGAATGTTTTGTTTATCTCTGTGGAAGATATCTGACGTTTGGTTCCCGCTTCTAACAAGACTTGTGAGCCAATAGTAAAACAACATAGGCAGCACATGGTATCTCTGGGTCGTCAGTCAGTGTGGAAAAAACTAATAAATGGCTGAGATTGACGGTAAGTGTCTGGCAACGACTTGTTGTGAAGTAAATGCAAAGAAATAGGAGAGGGAAAAAAGCGACATCTAGTGGCTGAGTGTTATCAATAGCACCTTTAAGATTTCAGATTGGTAATCCATCAAAAAGAACATGTCATTGATCTGTGGTATTGCATTTTCCTCCTTAGTGCATTCAAAGACACATTTGAGATATGGCTGCCAAAAAACACTGTGCTTTGAAGGCGTGTTGTCACAAGATCCAACCTCAGAGATAACTAATATGTATGCATGAATGCTGTTTTTTTCTTGCATTAGAAAGGGTGATGTTTGACAGGTGACTCTTTAAGCCTCATATATTAGAGTGTCCTTAAACGCACCAACAAGCGGAGCTTTCAAACCTGTTCCTACTGGCTCCTGCATATCTATAAAAGCAATAGAGTGGTGCAGGGATGACGGCAAAAAGCCAGTGGGATTTTTCCATTGGGTTTTGGATTATTGCAGAAAGTTGCAAACACCTGTTGATGATACTTGTTACACGTATTGTTCAAGATAATCTTCACAAATAAACACCAATTTGAAGTTTTGAAGTGTGTGAATGCAATCGCCAGAAGTAAAGAGCTAACGTTAGGCTATGAACAAACTACACCGCGGTCGCATGACTTCACGTCACCACCACTAAGCTAAAGGCAGTGTTCGGCGTGATGACGTTTAGCAATCGCCTTTTTAAAGACACGTAAAAGCTTCAAAATTCACTAGTGGGATAATTACTGACGTATTTAATGTGATAGAACAAAACACTAAAATCTTGTAAGATTATGTTAACCACAGACCTTAGTTCAGCCATCTAACTAAAAACCCATTCAAAAAACCCATTAACTTCCAGATGAGGGAACCGGGGGTGCTAAAATGCTGACTCATTTCCAGGTTTCAGGCAAGGCTTACTGAAAGAGGCTGGGACACGGTCTTGAGTTATGGGGTATGACACATGGTCGTGCGTTGCTATTGCCTCAATTTCGGCGAGTGCAGACCAGATTTACTGCCCATTGTGTTGTACCCCAAAAATATGACGCGACGATGATGCGTGACATCTCCTCTTTTCACCCTCCTTGGTTTTAGAACTCATTCCTGCAGCGCTCTACAGCAGAACTTTACAGAAAAATAAAGCAAAAAAATGGTCAGTCAGTACAGACTCATGACACACATGCTACCTTAAAGCATTTCTCTCTCTTGCTGTCACACAGAAATATACTATGCATGAGCACAGTGACACTCGGGGATCTCCTCCTGCTTCTAATACAATCCACATTCATCAAGTGCTTTGCTCTGCTGGCCTCGACAGTTATAACAATTATGCAAATGGTTAAAATAGGCAGAGAGAGAGAGAGAGCTGTGCAACGGCAGCTCCAGCAGCCCACTCCACTCCACTCAGGGCTCTCAGCCAGTCCGACATCAAAGCAGCCCAAGCTGCTCATGTTTATATTCATGAGGTACGATTTCCCCCCAATGTAAAACTTTCCACTAAAGCATCCGGCTCCTAATAAGCCAATGTAATGCAGGCTGAACTGAGGAAAGAAACCCTGATAATCAATGATGATAAATATAACAAATATAACGTGACAACTTCTCTGGTGCCGTCCGACCAGGAAGTCGTTCTGTGTCGGAGTGAGACATGATGGATATGAGTCAGTGCAGGTCACGCTGAGTGTGTTATGTGTCTGACACCATATGAATAAATCATGAGCACGCCAAACCTCCTGTAATGGTCACTGGCCAAGGTCTGACACAGTATTTTTAGGTAGGGTATTTTACTCTATTTGTGTCTTGTACCTGCCAAAGACATGAGAGGCCAATCGATGCTTGATGGGAAGCTGTGGCCGAGGTGAGGCGAAGCAATTCCTTTTGGGTACATAGGAGGGTAAAAATCCTTTTAGGCAGCAACCACAAATCTCACAGGACTGAAGAAATCTTGCATCCAGTTGTTTTCCGTAATTGCCTCCTAGTTTATGAGCCCCGAGTAAACCAGAAGACACGGCGAGATTTACAGCCCGGCCCCGACTAACCATGGGGCCCTGAAATGCAACACACATCCTTAAATCACACACGCACGCACATACACAAATGGATCAAAGCAGTTTCCTTCCTACCGGCCTTGAACAGTTATGGTCTAACTGAAAAGTGCTCTGTTCTTGATCAATGCTTCGTTCAAAGCAGCGCCGAGCTTTTTCAAAACGCTGCTAACTTTGATCAAACACAAAAATGTTTAACATCAGTGTATCAAAGTGTTGTGTGGATTAGCAGGGGAGCCTCTCGATCCCTCTGATGCTGCACTCTTTTACCTGCATCTGCACGTGTTTTCTGGTGCCCTCCTTGAAAAGGGAAGCTCTAAAGTAAAATGAGTACATGAATGAAACACATTTACTGACTATATATCAGGTCAGCACACGTTGTAGCTGAGCATCAGTATAATTACCTTGTGTGACTGCCTGAAAACAGGCAAAGGATGATACTGAATAGAGCAATTCTCAAACTGAAAGAAGTATAAAATCACATTATTTTTGTCAATACTGTACTCTCCTTGAGATATAGAGCAGTGCATACCAAAAGAGGAAAGATGTGTTGAGAGGTGTGAGACTCTAAAGGCTTTCACAGTGGAGGTTTTGGCTCGGGTTTTCTCAGGGTGACATCCTAACTCATCTAGAAAACCATACAACTGCCACTTTACTATAATCACAAAGAAAACAAAACATGCAGCCTTCAAGAGGAGGGGTTTTCAAGGACGCTCTCTCTCCTAAAATATTGTAATCAGGTGTCCTGCGGGGAAAACAAAGCTTTCAATGAAATGCCCAAGCGTGAAGAGGGGACATTTCAAACCCTCCGAGACACAAAGGTCAGCACTGGGACTGAGGAGAGAAGGAGCCAAATTCCAAAGATGCTTTACAGCAACACAAGTTCAGGCTCGTCAGTTGTTGATGCACCAAAAAAAACTCACTCACTCCCACGGACGCTCACTCACATTTAAGTGTGTGTGCGCAGGTCACTCAACACAGCCCCCAAAATAAAGCATCGGCTCCCAGCTCCAGACCTGATGCCCTCCTCCCTCGGCGCTCTCTCTATCCTCATCCACCATCAAAGTTTGTTTACGTTTGTGGGGTAACTTTGCAGGTTACATCTCAAACTCCCACACAGCGCACACTGTTACATTATATAAGCCCTATCAAAGCTGCACTTGCTAGTTTTCACAGCTGTTGTGTAAAACACTATAGTGCGATTACCAAATCAGCCACTGGCCTTATTTAGTCTATTCTACAGAGAACTGCAGTATTATATTTAACTCCTACTCTGCCATGACTGGATTCAACGGTGGGTTGTTGCAGTGTCAGAGAGAGGTTTGACATATCATGCTAAGAAAGATGCTTCTGACACATTTAAGTTTGCATGTTCTCCCCGTGTTAGCGTGGGTTTTCTCTGGGTTTTCTCCGGCTTCCTCCCACAGTCCAAAGACATGCAGGTTAATTGTTGATTCTAAATAACCTGTAGGTGTGAATGTGAGTGTGAATGGTTCTCTGTCTCTATGTGTCAGCCCTGTGATAGTCTGGCGACCTGTCCAGGGTGTACCACGCCTTCGCCAATGTCAGCTGGGATCGGCTTCATCCCCCCACCCCGCGACCTGAAAGGGATAAGCGGTTACAGATAATGGATGTATATTAGCAGAAAAGGAATATAATATTCATATCACATAAACACCTGAAACTAAGAATCGTTGTGTTTTTGTTAGCTCACAGAGTCCGCCATGTTGCTCTGCCATGTTTCTACAGTAGCCTAGAGTGGACAAAACTAACACTGGCTCTAGAGAGAGCCCTCGTGTTTTCATGTTACCTGAAGGCCACTGTAGTTCCCTGTGAAACTGCAGTAACGTGAGCCGCACAGTGCAAAACCGTGGTACGCCAGCCGATGTCTGACTTCCGTTGCTCCTAAAGTAGTGTTATTATGGTAAGGATGGTCTCTGAGCGAGGGGACCGGCGTTACCGTGGTTTTGCACTCGACGGCTTATGCTACCACAGTCTTGTAAATGGAGGATTAAGCGGAGGGGTACTCAGTTGGTTGCAATCTGCAACCACACCACTAGGTGTCGCGAAATCCTACACACTGTACATTTAACAGTCAAAACAGGCTAATTATGCACATTGCATGCACAAAGAAACCACAGGAGCGACTTCTTCTCACCGAACATGTTGCCAAAATCAAACAAGTAAACACGACTTTCCCCACAAAGGCCAATCAGTGCAACTTTTCAACATGTTGGACAAAAAACAAGGATCTCATCAATTACTCCAAATTATAATGGATATTCCTGTTTCTGCCACAGAGAGCACAAAACTAAATTCATGTTAATTCAAGTGTGACTTATATCTGATATCGTGGAGTTTCAACAGTCTAAATCTGTCAGCAGCAGCAGGGAGAGCTGTGCCGGAGGCTGACTAGGAAGGAAGGAACCATCCTACATGTGAAGCAAAGGAGCGCTCCACTCTCTGATTGGGTATTACACGCTAGCGTGTAATGAGTGAGTGTGAGAGTGTCTTTGGCTGTGGGGCATGACAACAGACGAGTGCTCGGCAGCAGCCTCTAATTGTTAGCAGGTTATTCATTAAGGATGGGAGACAATCAGACAGCAGACAGACCTCGTTCCTCTCCACAGACCCTGAAGGCCTTTCAGGGGAGCCAAGACGCTGAAAATCAGAAATGTTCTTTCTTCTGTGCGTCTGAAAGCAGCTCGTGTGTCGTGTCAAACATCACATAAAATCTGACAAGCGACACACAGACATGGAAATCTGGTCAAAAGCCTCGAGCTAAACTGCCTCGAGGTGATTCCCGTCTTCTGTTTTCTGAATGAGCCTCACGTAAAAGGTCGACATTCATTTCACGACACTTGAGATGATGAGCAGTCTCTCTGTGAAACATGGGACATAAATCACTGCGGTTAGACGTGGCGGTTCTAAAGCTGAAGGCCCAGTGTTCAGCCTCACACTCTCTCCATTGATGAGCAGCACTCGAGTCTTTACAGAGGTCAGCAGGTCATATTTGGTCATGGGCGTAGATACAGAGCGCTATTGAGCACACAGACAGTTAAGATCGGACGCAGACGAGTTCTGACAGCGGAGAACCACCACATTTTAGGGAACACTGGAGCAGCTTGTAAACCATACTATACTATTGTATACACCCAGAACTCAACTGAACTGCACTAATATGTTTTTTTGAAGCAATATCTTTTACTTATTTTACTAATATAATAAGAAACGTAGTTGCTAAACAGCTTTCCATACACGTAAACACTGTCTTCACAACAACACACTATCACTGTAGTGCAAAAAAGAGAAGTAAATAGACTTGAAGTGTAAAAATACGCTGCGGGTCGCAGTTACGATTTACGAGTGAAACGTGAGGCGTAGACAGCTGGATTGGTTAAAATACTGTTCTTCGCCAATACTGACAGTTGCCCACATTTTGCTCTATGTATACATATGCTATTTGCTATATGATCAGTAATAGTAATCAAGTTTTAGAACCATTTTTTCATGATTTTGGCATTTTAAACACGGTCTTGTGATTTAGGAGCACGTCCCCAACCCCTGAGTTTCATGTTGCACATTTTCATTGTGCCACGGTCTCCATTTCACCTCAATTTTGTAGACAAATCTCGAAGCTTATCCCTAAATATGACTGACATGTGTAAGTAGTCTGTCCAGAAAATTTTAAAGTATATTGGACCAGTTGAAAAATAAATCCTTCCTCACCAAATACTGCCATCCATCTCATGATTTTCTCTTAATATCTATATTAAACAACATTTTAGTGGTTTACTGGATTTGAGCTGGCTCCCTCCCCAAATGGCTCTCCGTGCTGAGTAGATAGATGAAAATAAATGCTATCAAACCCTCATTAATTATTTCCACAGCAGCCTCCATTATTGCTGACCCAGAAAAGAAAACCTTGAAAACTGAAAACTTGGGAAACAAATGGGAAACAGTAGCTTCCTTAGAGTATTTGCAGAACACCATTTTATGATCTCTACAACTGTGTTTAGAAGTCTCAGCGTCTTGATCACGACTGGCTGGCTTTGACCTGGACTCACTCCAGCTGTCAAGACTTCCTCTGAGGCGGTCCAGCTGAGGTGGGTTTCCTCACTTTGCATCTATTAGCCTATTGATGGCGGTCTGCACAGCGCGCCTCGGCCTTTACTGCCTCTGCTGACTTTACGGTATTGTATTTCTGCACAGAATTCAATTACTGGCTCTGACTACAGTAGCAGTGTCGGGGTTATCTGGGGTGACTGGTTGAACTGGTGTTTCATGGAACCTCATTGATCTGGATATGACTGATGTCGGTGTGAGGAGATGGCACCCGAGGGAGTGTGTTCACATAGCCACCTCTTACCTCCAAAGAGTAGAGTTATTTATGGGGAAATGTAATCAACAACAACCTTGTTCTGGTTCTCTTCCAACAGTACATCGAGTCTGTTTAGTTAAAATATTAAAGAGTTTTCCATTTGAAAAAAGGATTGATTGCATAACTAGCTTTGTTTAGATGAACGCCTGTGTTGAACCCTCAGTGAGGTTACAAATCCAACCTCTATGGGTGTGTGTGATAAAGAGAGATTAGTACTAGCAGCATAAGGATAAGTAGCTGACCTCAGTGTTGTTTTAAGTGACATCCACTTGCCCTTTACTCATCCCACACACACACACACCCCAAAAACACACACACACACGTACACACACATACTACTAATCTAACAATCAGCCCGAGTGGTAAAAACAACATGATAATGAAATACATCTGATACTAGAGGTAAATCTGATAAAGGCAAATATTTCAAAACAGACTGTGTTCCTTCACTAAAATAGACTTTCTAATTTTATACGTACCCAGCAGCAACTGCATGTCTCACACTTTCCATCTGTTCCACCATCACAAGAAGTAGTGAGTCCTGCGTTAGTAATCTGGGAGTTGAACTGGCGGAAATAATCTCAGAACGAATCGAACAATTGCCTGTTGGCTAAACCCCGCCCCCCCTCTTAGTTATTGTCGGAACACCTGTCAATCTTTCTATTCTCGTAGGCTACATAATAGCACGAAATGTAGGTAACAATAGGCCCTTTTCACAGCGGCCATTTTCATATGTCATTGAAGGGTAAACACAGGTGTAATTGATAAATGAATTATGGTCCCGTTCTATTTACTGTCACAGTTATTCCAGTGAGTCAACATGCACAATACCCGGGTCTTGGCACACCTTAATGGAACAGGATCATAATTCATGTTATTAATTGCACCTGTGTTTACCCTGCAATGGCCTGTCACTATGGCTACTGTGAAAAATGGCAGGTTTACCAAACCTGTGAAAACTACAGGTCCTTGATGTCAAGACAGACAAAAGCAGCTTGTTTCTAGAAAACCGTCAATTTTGCAGACTAACTGTCGCTGGATTTTATCAGCTCTAGCTCGCTAACCAATGCAGAAAACACACCAGGCGGTGGCGAAGTGGGGCTCGCAGCGATAATTGAATTTTTCTGCAACCAGGAGGCTGACTTCTGTTTCAAAACACCAACTGACTGACTTATTATCCAGCGTTAAAGAACCCTGTAAAAGGGGTCTTGATAGCTATATACATGATATCGTGCTGAGGCTAAAAGTATGTTTCACTTTTAACGTAACACGAGAAAAGGTTTTGTAGTGCTGTCCCAGGTGACGTTGGCTGGGGTTGCTGACGGAGCTTGTAATGTTACTTTTAGGGAGCTCTCTGAAAGACCAAATCCTTCAGAAAAAGAGAATTACTGTATGTTCTAGCGCCCAGAGACAAACAATAAGAAGACAAATAAGGATTGAAAAACAGTAATGTCCTGCTTGGGACATTCAGTATATTTTACACTGTTCTGATCTTGGAAGCATGACAGATTTCGCCACCATGCTATATCGCTCTTATGATTTTGGCACTATGTTCAGGTATGAAATACAGCGTTTGGCATGATGAGAGTGCTATAATTCAAAATGTTTTATGTGTTTTGAGAATACTAAAGTGCTGAGCTGAAAATCCCTCCAACATTTTTCCTATATCATCTATTTGTCCGATTCCACCAGCAGTATCTGAGACATCACACTGGTTAAACACACCGATTTCTAGTCTTGATCCCCTGATGTCATCAACGAGGTCAACAACAGAAATATTTCCTCACTAACTTCATTGGAATTTGTGAGAAAGCAAACACAGAGTGGCATGCAATTTATTTCACCTTATCCTGAATCCAGTTCAAGTTCTCTGTTTGGTTTCTGTTCACTTTGTTAACAAGCAAAGTCTGTACAATGTTTGCCAGCTGCCGCTATCGGCAGAGTGTGTTCAGCACGGAGCACAAGTTCAGAGTGAAGAATGTAAAGGGAGAGAGCGATGTGAGGAAACAAACTCACATTCCTTACATTTCTCGCCAGGTAATTATTAATGTGCCATACAGCACTGATATGGGTGAATAGGACCGGAGCCTGGTTCTCTGCTGCAGGCCCTGAAGTGTTAAAAAAACAAAATGTCTATTATCCGAAGAACCTTTCGTTCCCATGAGAGCTAAGTTGGTAATATCAGACATTTAATGACTGATAATTCTACCACATAATCAGAGCGGGGGAGCCATAGAGAATTAAATTGAGCTGATAAAGACAAAAGCACGAGAGCTAGCTTCTTATTAAATTCATTAGAGCGAGGAGGATGGGGAGGGCGTGAGCAGAGACTCTCTTTCTCTTCTCTCTCTGTGGCTTCTTTGTTTCCTGGAGCGGTTCATGTAGGAGTCACCGTTGTGTGATTACACAGATAGAAATCGAGTGGTTCTCACATCGACCCACACCTGAACCAATTCCACTTAACAGCTGCAGCGAACGTGCGTGCATCCATCCACACACCCTCGACGTTAGACCACACACTCGGCACAGGGTATCGCGTGGACTGCAGATGGAAAGATTGATTGGGATTCAGAGGGAATACACAGATATGGGTTGACCCACAGTAAGGCTGCTTTGAATGTTAATGCTTTCCAATTTATTAAGCTTATAAGCCGCAAAGATAAAAAGCTTTACTGATCACATCCCAGCAAACTTTCTCTTTGATCTCATCGGCACTGTAACACCAGAGGAAGAGCTTTGCGTGGCAGGCTGCGTGTCAGGTAGTAAACACTGATGCTGACGCACGCTGATGCCGAGTCAGAGGATCAGCACTTTTTCCTCTTGTCGAGTTTCACTGTAAATAAAGAGCGTGTTTGTTGTTTGTTAGGGAACTGCCCTAAAATCAGCTTTGTTCAGCCAACACCGGTCACAAGTTACTTTACTGTTAACAATGACTGCAAAGCAACAAGAAACAACATCAACATGAGGAGAGTTTCACCTTGTGCTGCTGGGACTTTTTGCCTCAAGCTGTACAATTCAATAATAACAATACAAGTTAGTCCAATGAAATCTTGTTAGCCAGCTGGGTGCCACATTGAGCCATGAATAGTCCTCAGGGGGAATTCCAGGGACACAAATAGACCATCAGACTGACAATCATCCAAAAAACACACTGAAAAAAGAACGTAATGGAAAGAGGTTTTAATGGAGAAATCAAGGTGAACAGCTCAGCGGAGCAGATAATCCTATATATTGTTCTTTGGGCACCATGTGGCTCCATTTTGGGTCTTTCAATAATTAACAGTTAATTAGCATATTTGTTGTGTGCTGCTGGAAGTGAACGGGGAGGCTGAGGCTGCTGCACAGCGTGACGTCATTCGCCCGGGAGAAAAGATTTAGTTAAAAAGTTAATTCCAATTCAACTCCACGGCAAACAAGCACGCCTCGTGGGACGAGTAATTAACAATCAGGCTGCTTTCCTCTTCTCTCTGCAGCTTGAGCTGCTCTTCTGACGACGCAGCCTTAAATCACAGCGAGTTCAGAGCATGGTGAACTTGCTGGCATGTAAATAAGTCCCAGCAGCGAGCTCAGGAATGTAAAAATATGCACACACAGGTTGGCTTTGATCTGAAGCCCAGTATGATACAGTAGACTGTGGAGTTCAGGTACATTCAGTATCGCAAGACTGACTTTTCTAAGCAAATAAAAAGCCAGATAACAGAGATAAAAGAAAAGGGAACAGAGTATTTACCTGTCTGTTTGTCCACCTGAAACTTCACTTCTCTGCTCCTGATCCCATGCTCACTCTGTTTCTCTCTCTTTCAGTCTCATGCCCGCACTACTGATTATCACTCCACATGACTTCCTGTTTCTCAGTCTGTGGTGGCAGTTGGGAGGCGTGGACGGGAGGGAGCTGCCTGGTCCTGACCGCTGACCTGCAGGCCACGACAAGATGACTTTACACCGATCTAAATAGAAGACTAAGCTGATCTTAAGCTGTGCGTGAGGATGGTGTCAATACAGGTTTACCGGTGTTTTATAAAGGAAACTGGGAGAAATCACCAAGTCGACCTCGGCAGCAGCTATAAGTCAGTTTCGACTCCCCTGAGAGAACGTGGTACTTTCCTGCTCACCCTCCTCTGCCCGTCCTCACCTGCTCATCTCTTTGTGAGATCTCTTTCCGCCCTCTCCTCTCAGGGGCTGGTGTAGTTGGACTAGTTCTCCCAGTTTCACAAACAAAAGCCCCGCATGTGAACCAGCTTCGAGGCGGTCAATCCAAAGCCTGCATTGACATATGAGAGCCGCAGCTTCTCTGGACAAATACCAACAACACAATGTGCCTTGTTTGCTCACAAATAATAAGACAATAATGAGGGATCAGAGACGGACAGCAGGAACAACAGAGAATGAGGGATGATGAGGGTAGGGAAAAATAAGAGGGCGCAGATGAGGAATGGAAAATGAGAGCATGCGGGGGCCGTCTCAGCGTGGACCGTCTGGACAATAGTCTGAGTGTAAGTCCCCCCTTCCTGAGGCTGGGTTACTGGACAAGTTCTGCAACATATCAAGTTACATAATTCAAACTGGAGACGCTTGCATCTCAGGGGGGGAGAAAAGAGAGGACATTGTTCTCGGCTCCTTAACCGGGAGAGAGTGACTCCTTTCTTCGCCGTGTGATGTAGGGCGCAGAGCTGAGGGGATTGAAGGAGGTATCTGGACTCCTTAAAGCTGGCACCGATAGGTGGGCACGCAGGAATCCCAGCTAATAAAGCAACCTTGCCAACCAGAGATGCACAATGTAGCGATTGGCACGCTGTTAAAGGCATTCCAGAGCAAGAATGTGATGCATTACGGTGCCCCTTTGGCCTGCCGAGTGCAATTTGAAGAAAATCAGAAGAAAAATGAAAGGAGGGGATAACCCCATCAAAGCTGGGCAGCCCAGTCTAACACTCGAGCAGGTGCCCCTTGTCATTACCTCTGGGCCTCACAATCCAGTCTCAGATTCCACAGATTCTCAGTTGCAAGTCGAAGAGCTGAAGCCTGGAACCTGGAGGAGTGGTGGAGGTGTGTGAGTGGATGGAAAAATGTCAGCAGCAGGAGGGAGGACAGGACAAACAGAGAATAGGAATGTGGAGGTCCATAGATGGGAACGCGAGGCAG
The DNA here is from genome assembly GCA_916701655.1 of Sebastiscus albofasciatus. Lineage (NCBI taxonomy): Eukaryota > Metazoa > Chordata > Actinopteri > Perciformes > Sebastidae > Sebastiscus > Sebastiscus albofasciatus. Next base: position 27,812 of record CAKAOI010047728.1, read on the forward strand.
AAAGGGACGAGAGAGGGACGAGACTGGGCCCGTTTGCAGATACTGTACCTGTCTGACCAGTCAACTAGACGACGAGACAACAACCCAAGCTAGACTCATTTCCTCTGCTTAAGCTCTTCTGGACAATAACGGTACAGGAAGCAGCTATATGGGAGGCACGCTGGATGTCTGGCTCTTGAGAAATAACATCATCCTGTGTCCAACACCTACCTGAGCTCGCTGTGTGCCTGTCAGTTCTTTTAGAAGAACATGACATGACATTTTGAGACGAGGTCAGTAAGGATTTAGAGGAAGATAGCAGGAGTATCTTATGTCACAGAGACATATTTCACATAAAAGCTAATTTGATAAAAAGTTGCATTTTTAAAGGCATAGTTGACATTTTGGGAAAGTTAGATGAGAAGACGGATAGAGTTCTCACGTCTGTATGGTAAATCTAAAACGAGAACCAGCATACGTTTAGCTTAGCTTAGCACAAAGACTGGAAACAGGGGGAAACAGCTAGCCTGGATCTAGTCTGTATGTAACAAAATCCACCCACCAGCACCTCTGAAGCTCACTAATTACCATGCTTGTTTAGTTTGTATCAAAACCAAAGTTAAAAACGACAGTTTGTCACCTTCGGACACAGTCAGGCTACCGGTTTCCCCCTGTTTCCAGTCTTTGTGCTAAGCTAAGCTAACTAGCTACTGGCTGTCTATATCCATACTCACTGAACAAATACAAGTGATATATCAATCTTCTCATCTAAATCTCAGCAAGAAAATGGATGAGTGTATTTTCCAAAATGTCAAACTGTTTCTTTAAAAAACAAACAAGACTAGGTCAAAGTTCAGTGTACAGAGTCTAAACCAATGTTCCACTTTATTACCTGTGTGACCTGAACTGATTAAGACATGTGTAGGTCACGGCAACTAAATGTAACCTTTAAATCCAATATTGATTTCCTGTAAAAGAACGGGATGTGACAGCAAACTGAAATGCTGTTTGGAGAGAACGGAGCCGCGGCTGCTTCGACGGCTTCTACTCGCGCACGCAGATATAAATAAACAACAATGCCCACTAGCAGAGGAGGGCTTCAACTCGTGGCCTTTTGTTCTGCAACGCTACAACTCTTCAGACTAAATAAAAGAGACAAGGGCCAAGTACTCTGCATGCACATAATTCATCCCAACACACACACACACACACACACACACAGGGTAACCATTGCTGCTGATATCTATCGCAGGCAGGTGAGTGCATGCGCTCCTCACTGGGAGATAAGCCCGATCAATAAAAACACGAGGGAACGATAAGGCTGGGCTGACTCACAGGGAAAAGAGGCCACATTCGTTAACAAGACAATAGTCCCAGGATGAGATGCTGCCAGAGTTAGCGGCTATTTCCGTGCGCCCTCTGAGTGGGTGACATTTTGAGACAAAGGTCACAGTATGGGGTCTGTCCACCCTCCTACACTCTCAGACCTCTCCCCTCTGAAGGTCAGGGGGTCCTGCTTGTCCCATGAGGGTAAATCTATTGTTCAGCAGTCTGGTGGCCGCTCAGCCAACCACGCAGTGCAGTAATAACTCAGGAAATACACGACACAGTAGACTTTGCTACCATTAAATATGAAATATGGCAGCAGACGAGGTTTTGATTGATAGATAAAGCATGTAGGCCACTTAGCTAGCTGCTCATTATGCCAAATCCACCCATGCATACTCACACTTACACTTATACATCGTCAGTCTGTGATGTTCCGTGCTTTCCACAAGTGTTGTGTTGTGAAAAGTTATCAAAAGTTGTTTGTTTACTGGCAGATAATTTGGCTTCATCTAAGCTTCATCTAAAAATGAAAATAGAAATCAAAGGCATGGCTACACAATCACAATGGGCATCTAATTTATGTAGTAGACAGCAGGTATGATGGTTGCAGAAAGTGGACAGAGGCTTTATATTTAAAGCTTCTGGAGATCTGTCCTCATTGGATTAGACAAGGAATATAGGGCTGGGCGATATGGAGAAAATCAATTATAACAGTATTTTTTACCAAATACCTTGATATCAATATTGCAAAATGTACTTATATATACATTAAACATCCCAGTTTTTTGCTTAAGAAAACTCCCACCTTTGCTTAGATGCCTGCACGTTATCACATCTGTGATGTTTGCATTCCAGGTGTTATTCTGTGATCATAGTACTTTAGTAGACTTGGCTTTCCTGACTTAACCTGCCTTATCTAATGCATCCATAGAACTTGACAATATCTATTTGATCTTCAGGTATAAAAAAATACACCACTTTTGCTTCCGTATTTATAAAAAGAATTCTCACCAGATGACGTTGCTAAACATGTTTGTTGTTGTAGAGCTGCCGAGATCTGCTGGGTGATAATTCTCTGTGAGTTCATCACTACAGGCAACTCCGACTTAGCAGTTGTTAATATAAAATATTCATTAGTGCAGTTCTAAGGTGTCTCAAGAGGATATGGCAACATACAAAGATCAATCTCCAGCTATAAGGAAATACCTGTCACTTGGGGATAATGATTAACTTGGGTGTGTTCTCTCTATATTGGCTCTTGGAAAATAACTCAATTGAAGCCTGTGAGCCCTGCAACTTGACCCAGGTGAATTTGTGTAAAACAAATCAATGTTTTACTGAGGCTCACACCGTAAACATTGATGTTTGTGTGGACTGGTAAGTTCATTAAGCAACTGATCATCTAGTGCAGAACTATATAGGAACTACAGTGTATGTTCTGGCAGTTACAGTACTTACACAGACGAACACTTTCTTTTGACATTAATGTCATGGAAACTATTACCATTTACTGTGATAGCTTTGAGCTAAACAGCCTTATATCCAACTGTGGCAGAATGTAGGCAGGCGGCCCTGCACGCCTGGCCAAGCCCCACAGTGATTTTCTTAACCCGGCCTGGCTTTAATCGCAGCGACAGACGGCCCAGAGAGCGGATCAGGCCAGCCACTGGCAGAGGGGATGACCGAGGAGTGAAAGCTCTGAGTGTAAGAGCATGACACTTTCTCCTCAGAGCGATCAGGCACGGCCTTGTCTATAAAGAGTCTGTGAGATGAGCGCGGACAGGAGGGAGAGAATAGGGTAATAGGATGAGCCCGAGATTAGGAGCAAGCAGTGAGAAAATGGGGAGAAAGGGGAGGAAACAGAGTTGAGGAGGGGAGACAGACCGAACTCAGTGCGTAGAAGAAGAAGGGCTGATTAGTGTTTGATTAGCTGGCTGGCCTGAGGGGAAATCTCTCCCAACACAGTGCCATTATGACAGAGCTCTCCTCGCTACACCATCTGCTAGACTGTAGTATGCATGACTGACCTGCCGTGCACTTACACGCTACGCAATGAAAAAAAGGCCTGACAGTGTTGACAAGTATTTAGTTGCAGCTTTATTCGAGTTTTACATCAGGACTAAGATCATACTGTGGGAATACGGAGGTGTGGAGTTTATTCAAACTCAGTGTGCTTGATGAAGAGGAGTTTGTATCCTCCTCCTCTTTAGATTAGGCAACAAGAAGCAAATGGTCAGCAGACATCTAACCGATCAGCAGAATTAGTGTTTCATCAGCTGCCAGTGCTTTAAGGAGACACATGTATGCACACACACACACACACACACACACACACACACACACACAGGGGAGTGTCAACCCCCTGGGAGCTCAAACAGCTGAACGAAGACATCCCATCAGCTGTCTGGATGATTCTGCTGAGAGAAGAAGCAGCAAAGGGACAGACTGAGCTAATAGGTTGTTGTCAAAAAGCCTCCCAACAAGCTTTTAGCCAACGGATGGGCTTTGCAATGTTGACAAAATCAAGCATCATGATTCTTTTGATTGAGTATCCCGATGTCGATAATGTGGCAAAAATCAGTGTCCCCTCTTTGATCTTTCTCTTAATATCTCTAAAATTCACATCACAAGTTATCAGAGCTTAAAGTGAATTACTTATTTAAAGTGACAGACAGCAAAAAACTCCAAAAGTATTCCCACTTAAAGGACCAGTGTGTAACAATTAGGGGGATCTATTGTCAGAAATGTAGTATAATATTAATAAGCATGTTTTCTTTAGTGTATAATCACCTGAAAATAAGAATCTTTGTGTTTTCGTTACCTTAGAATGAGTCGTCTATATCTACATGGGTTTATATCTACAGGGAGCGGGTCCTCTTCACGGAGCTGCCATGTTGCACCGCCATGTTTCTTCAGTAGCCCAGAACGGGTTGGGCTGGAGTCCATAACGTTACTCGCTCCCATCGCCACCGTTCTCCCTCTCTTGCTTCACCACTCACTTCCCTCGTACACATACACAAACTCTATGCACTGGCTCTGCTCCAAATGACCTACGCTACTCTTACAACAACTGGCTCTAGAGAGGGCCATTCGTGTCGGCCCTCGCATAGTTCATAGAGAGGCTTCAGTTGGTTGCAATCTCAACCTCACGGCTAGATACCGCCAGATCCTTCGCACTGTTCCTTCAAGTAAACCGAGACAAGCAACTGTAAACTTCACAGATGAGAAACTGTAATCAGCATATGTTGCTGTATTTGCCTGATAAATTACCTAAACAAGCAACTGATAATATCAAAATGATCCACAATTCTGTAGATCATCCACTGACCGAGTAATCGGCTATGCGTGTGATTCACTGTATTTTAATGCAGCCTTAAAGGGTCAGTTCACCCACGTCACAGCAACAACCACATTTTCTCACATAACACTAGTGGTATCTAGCCATGTGGGTAGTTTGTGCTGTTGAGCCAAATGTCAATTTCTTTAGCAGCAGAAATTCAATTCCACTAATCTCCATTTAATTGGGTTTGGGGCAGACTTTCCAGACACTAGTAACTCAAAACTTCTGCACAGAAGAAATCTGCTTAAAGCTATCTGCATGGATAGATACCACTGAGGTAAAAATGCATGTTTGTAATTTGGGTGAACTGATCCTTTAAACTGTAATCTTGCGGACAGTCACACAACTCTAGCTAACACTGCACTATTTGATTTGTTTTGCAGTTGATGATAAAGGAGAGCTGATTGCAAAATCTCCTCTCTCTCAGTCACCTCTGTGTCATAAAGAAGTGGGCCGGATGAGACGGAACAAATGCATTTTTGTGCGGTGACTTTAACCCTAAACAATACTTAAGCTGTCTCCGTGACTGCCATGCAGTGATCAGTCATACACATTCACACCAGCAGTATATCACATCCTCAATCGCCTCTTTGAATTCTCCTATAATCTATTCCCAAATTACAGGAATGTTTACCACGCGGTCTCCAACAACAGCTCGCACATCTATTGTCTCCCTATTGTCAGAGCTGCTCCTTCACTTGCGTCATCACGACCACCACACTCAAAAGGACTCTTCCATGCAACGCTCCATGAGTCCTCAGGTCAGAGGTCACCTGTGGCCTCTGGTCTCCGAGACAACAGCCTGGCAGTCCCCAAGACTGGGCCGGTGTCTCCCCCCCTCCACCCACACCCACACACACACACACACACACTCAGGCTCTCACAGAAAACCGCTTTTGTCCCCAAAACTCCTGTGCATCAAAAGAGACCCCGGAGTGTGAGCTTCCACCCAAACATTAAACAGTCGTGCAGGCCAAACACTATTCAATGCACTGCGGTGGAGACCACCATAGCTGCAAAGTGGCAGGAAATAAATGGCAAAAAAATCATTGTTCATCCATCAGTTTTCTTCACTCTCACCACACACACACACACACACACACACACACATTAGCAGTTGCCAGGTCAACAGTGAAAACAAACTTGCAAGGATTAACCCTGATTTAAGGGACTACAACTCTCTGATCCAGTTGAGAGCAGCACTGTGACATCACTTTAACAGGCTTTAATCTACAAGCAAATCTTCCAAGTGTATTTATGCAGGTCTATCTAGTCTGCAGAAAGTTTTTTGAACATGCCACCATCATGCACCACAACACACCATGCCCTGATACTGAAACACAGATTGCTGCATGTGCAAAGGAGGATCACTAAAAAGGTTAGAAGCATTTGGAGCTCACCATATTCTGCACGCAGGACATCTCTTGGACCAGCACCGGTACTCTGCTGCAGTTGTGTGTCTCTCTCGCTGGTTGTGTAATGAAACAAAACGGTGTTTACGTGGCTCCGCAGCAGGATATTTTCCAGGAGAGACAGACAGACAGTGATCAGCCTGCTGCTGGCAGAGAGAGAGAGGAGAGCAGACTGGGACTGTTTCTTTTCCCTCTCGGAGGTTTGAACAGAGTGAGAGGAAACATGAGAGAGGCAGGCAAACATGTGACTGGACTGACACACTTCATGGTGTGAAGGGGGACAGCGACATCTAGTGATCAGGCATGTAGGTGCTATCTAAACAAACAAAAAACAGGAGCACCAAAGAGACGTTCAGTGCATTAAACCTGCAGTAGGCAGAATATTTTTTGGCATTATTCGGCAAAAATCACAGAATAACCTTTCAGCATATTGTAATTCAAGTGTTCTGAGAGATAACTAGACTTCTGCACCTCCTCATGGCTCTGTTTTCAGGCTTTAGAAAATCTAGCCCGTGACGGGAGACTTTGACCAATCACAGGTCATTTCAGAGAGAGAGTGTTCCTATTGGCTGTGCTCCGGTCATGTGACTGGAACTTGGCGTTCCTTCAACAGATTTCACAATGGCGGCGGCGTCACAAACTTTCTCATTTTACAGCTAAACCGTGCACCAAGATGTTTCTGAAAACATTTGAGGCGAGAAATAGGCATTAACGTAACATGATATTGATTCATATTTGATCAGCGCTGCCTAGTTTGACCGTTTGGTCAGAGTTCGCGAGTGATTGACAGCCGGCTCTCATAGACAGCAGACCTCAGATCAGCTCTCACTGCTTGTTTTCCTCCAGTCTGTGAAATCCTGCAGATGCCGTTAGGAGCACCGGGGGACACCAGAGTTACAGGATTTTTTTCAGGTTACCTGTTTCATGTACTACTGTCACGATATAGCGACCGTTTTATAAAAATAACTTTTTTGAATCATATTTTCTCCAATTTCACCTACTTCAGCTTTGTCTCTGTGCTTTGTTCACGTAGCTGGTCCGGCCGCACGTGCATGTGTGGGCTGTAATCCCGGTGTCTCTGTGCTTTGTTTCATCCTGTCATGCACAGGATGAACGTGCATGACATTAAACGTGCATGTGTTTTAAACACCTGCTGACTTATTTAGCCTTCACATGTTTTCAGAAATAGATTTTTGATGGACTGTTTTAGACGAAATAACAGAAAGTTTACGAGCAGGCCGCCATGTTGTTTCCTGATTGAAAGGGTGAGCACAAAACCAAACAAGGGACCAATCAGGTGCACTCCACAATAGAGTACGTCACCGCTGGCCAGGTGTTGTTCAATAGCAGGCGTTCACCAGCACCACCAGGTGATTAATAAGCACTTCCAGGCGTTTAATAATGCCAACAGGCGTTTAATAATGCCAACAGGCATTTAATAAGCACCTCCAGGCGTTTAATAATGCCAACAGGCGTTTAATAAGCACCATCAGGTGTTTAATAAGCACTTCCAGGCGTTCACCAGCATCACCAGGCATTTAATAATGCCAACAGCCATTTAATAAGCACCTCCAGGTGTTTAATAAGCACCACCGGCGTGGAATAAACACCACCGAGCGTTTAAAAAGCACCTCCAGGCATTTAATAAACACCACTAGGTGTTTAAAAAGCACCACCAGGCGTTATATGATATTATATGATGAAGGTATTTATGAAAAATAATTAGGAACATCACAACTTAATGTCAATAATTAGCAACATAATTATCATTTCATATATCACAATATTGAGAAATTAAACATCAAACTACATGTGTATGGAAACGATATACATGTATCACTGAAAGAAAAATAAACCATCCGCTTTATAATAATAATAATCATAACAACAATATAATCACAAATGTTTATTTTATTTTATTTTGCATGCCTGTGTTTGGTGAATTCATGCACAATACAAAATAAGGAGAAAAAGATAGGCAACAATGTGTGTATAAAAAACTTAAAGTACACAAGCTTAATGCACAACAATTTACATACATTCATCTAAACAACA
>CAKAOI010047729.1:0-18784 GCA_916701655.1 Sebastiscus albofasciatus
GAAGGGAGTAGCTGAAGATCTAATGAAGGGATGTAGAGCAGGCCTGGACACTGAATCTGATGAAGACTGGAGGTGACGGGGTGGAGGCGGGTTGCATCGAGCCTCACTGAAATGACAACTGACAGCAGCAGAGAGGAGAAGAGTTTAAAATCTGATTGCAACGATATGATTGGCTCATGGAGAGCGTGGTAGAATCTGTTTGGTTATCTAAGAGTGAACCAGCCACAGTCAGCTGATAGAGTAGGAGCCAGTAGAGAGAGAGAGACAGAAAGGTTATGAACGAGAAAGAGAAAGAGTGTAAAGAAGGTCTTCCTGTCCGAACTTTCGCTTTAAGCTTCATAATTCTAAAACTTGAAGCAGTAAAAGAAATGTTCATCACTACAGCAAACCTCACACTCATAAAGAATAGCACTCATGCACTATTTACATTTCATCTGAAAATTGTTGACCAATCATCGTTACTTAAAGCAGCAGTGGGTAGAAATGGAGCAAATATGATTTAAAAAAGTTATTATTTAGAAAACGGTCACTATATCATGACAGTAGTGCATGAGACAAGCAATCTGAAAAAAATCATTTGTCTCTGTGTCCTCCGCTGTCCTCCGGTATCCTCCAGTGCTCCTAATGGTATCTGTAAGATTTCATAGAGCCGAGCTGGAGCCTTGCCGTCTCTGAGCAGCTGTCAATCACTCGCGAACTCCGATCAAACAATCAAACTAGGCAGCACTGATCAAATATGAATCAGTATTCTGTTACTGTAATGCCTATTTCTCTCCTCAAATGTTGTCAGAATCATCTTGTAGTGCACGGTTTAGCTGTAAAATGAGAAAGTTTGTCACCCGGCAGCCATGTTGAGATAAGTTGAGGAAACACCAAGCACCGCCCATCAGCCAGAGCACAGTCTCTCATTTTACAGTTAAACAGTGCACTAAAATAGTTTTGAAGAGAGAAATAGGCATTACAGTAACAGAATATTGATTCATATTTGATCAGCGCTGTGTAGTTTGACCGTTTGATTGGAGTTCACAAGTGATTGACAGCTGCCTCCATTGAATGAACAGCCAATAGGAATGCTCTCTCTCTGAAGTGACCTGTGATTGGTCAAAGTCTCCCGTCACGGGCTAGATGTTCTAAAGCCTGAAAACAGAGCCATGAGGAGAAGTCTAGTTTTCTCTCAGAACACTTGAATTACAATATGCTGAAAGGTTATTATGGGATTTTTGCCCAATGATGCCAAAAAAAGTCTGCCTACTGCTGGTTTAAAAAGAGTAAAATAGAAATAAACTATTTATTTGGAGCCTAACATATTTGGCATAGCTGCCATACATTCTGTAAATGATCTGATTACAGAGTATTCCTATAAAAAACAATATAGCATGTATTTTGTACAGGTATATATTTTACATGTCTGTAAATATAGACCTTGAACTGTCCAAAGCGTTTTAGTAGGAAGCAGTAGCAAATACATTAGGAATATATATTGTACATCAGCTAGCCAATAACCAAGGCTAATGTGTGTGCTTTCAGGGTTCTCCTGGCTTGCCTGGACTTCCGGTAAGTAATTCTTCCCGTAATCTGTCATGAGCTGGTCCTCTTGCCCCCTTCTCCAACTAACATGTTTTTTCTACTTTTAAAACAAACTATTGGATCGAAAGGGTGCCGTTTTGAGTATGTGAAATCAGCGTGAGGTACAGCTACGTGGAACTGAATCAAGGTCTCTAAGGCAATAGCAAGTGTTTAGCCCTGCACACCCTCAAGCATCTTAATGACTTTATTTAACATTCAGGTTTGATTATTGGCGGTGGCCTTATCCTAGCTACTCTCCTCTGCTGTCATTTCACATGTTTGTTTCTGGGGTTGAGAAAAATAAGCTGCAGCTTTATTGATTCCCGAGGGCAAAATAAGGTCGGAAAGAAACAGAAATGGGAAAAAAACAATACAGCACACAAACAAAACTGAAAATAACAAAAGATGCTACAAGAAACAGTGGAATAAAATGTTAAAACGTATAGATTATTAATTTATTATTAGTATAGACTATTTCATTAAGTAGAATTTTTTAAATAAAGGGGGCAGAAAGACAAACTCATAGCAACACAGCACAAGTGTACCCATGTTAACATGTTTCCATGGGCTGTATACATGTACGGACTGCCTAATGTACAACAATGAGCAGAGAGGAGCTGGAAGCTGCGTAGAGCTGTGGAGTTGGGGATTGATTTTCAGTGGGATCAGGAGTACAACAACCTCTTCATATTTCAGGCAGTTATGTGGTAGGGCCTGATCAAACACAATGCGTTTTGCAGGTGTATAAAATGTCTTGCAGTTTGCTGCGTCTTTTTTTTTTTTTAGTGTTGCGAGGTAACCACCGAATGAGTGCTAACGTTAGCGTAACACAAACCATGAACTTTACCTTATAGTTAATAATACAGTTTAAATTAATGAAAACAACTAACCTGAATTCTCAAGTAGTGCCTCCTGCTGTTTTCTGTTCAGCTCATGGTAACTACGGTTGGTAAAGTCAAAGAGCTCCGAGCATCAAGCAAATGTCACCACCATGAGAAAGAAATGCTAATGACGTTGGGCGCTTTTCTGCTCTGAGTTTAATTTTTTTCAACTCCAGGCGTTCAGGGTGCTCCTGCAAAAAAGTGAGGCGCCCAGAGCGGAAAAACGCAATGTAAAAGCATCGGGCAAAACGCTTCACTCTCATTGGAAACAATTACAAAAAGCCGCTCCAGGCTGCTAAAACACACAGATCAGGGCCGTAGTAACTTTGTTTTTGTGTTTCACTGAATTTAGTTTGTCACTGGTGTATCTTGACTGTACCTTGGCAGGGTAAAGCTGGGTTGCCTGGTTTACCAGGTCAGAAGGGCAGTGAAGGTCTTACAGGAAGAGATGGACGACCAGGTTTGGATGGCTTCCCTGGACCTCAGGTAAAGTAGATCTAGATGACTAATAAGAATATTTCATGCACCAGCTGGATACCAGAGGCCACACAGTTGTTGAAAAGTCATAGTGTTAACACATTGTTAAATGTTTGAAAACTGTGTGATGTAACCGAGCATTTGGTTAACCATGTTACACTACAGACAGGGCTACTGGACTTTAAAGGAAATGGTTGTTGTTCTTGTATCTGTCTTTTTTGTTTTACATCATGAGCTAACAAGCTATGGGGCAAAGATATGTTGCATTCTCAAATGTTTATGTCTGTGTCATTTACCCCTGTGGCCATAAAGGAAGTCCTTTGTATTGAATACATTCTGGGTTCGAAATTTGTTTTGGAGGAATACAGCCCAGTATGCAGCCTGAAGTCATGCTAATGTTGACAAGATGCAGTTACAGACAAAATGCCACTCTCTCACACAAACCCTGTGACAACCAGTTTTGTAAAACAGTTAAGACAATAGAGGGAAGGAAATGGACTGTTTGAGGACAAAGAATTGCCATCTTTTGCACGTTCTGCTGTTGTTACAGAAGAATGTTAAAACACAGTTTAGCCACAATGCTTTATGAAGAGTTTTATAGTAGGGAGGCAGCTTATCAGTGTCTGACAATAACTGCTTTAAAATACAGTATACTATCATATTTGGATCTACAACAAGTAAGTAAATAACAAGGCCTACTTGTGAGCTTTTTTTTGTCATGGAAACGGCTCCATTGTTATTCATACTTAGTTCATATGATGACAGCTGGACAAACTCCATACACTGACAAGATGCGGTTCTGTGGCTAGTAAATGACCCGATAATTAATACACCCAATATATTTTGGAGCAATATATAAGGCAGAATTTGGATGTCTAATCTGTTGAAATGTGTGTTGAAGCTAGTTTTGAATCTTTTTTGTGTATTTCTTAAACCTCTTAGGTCAGCTGAAGATATTGTATTTCCCACATTTGATATTTACGTTTGTTTTCAGGCCAGATTTTGATCTGCTTAATTAAACTTCTAACTGTAATGAGAGGAGTCTCTGTCTATATAGTCTGTCCTCTGATGTTCTCGACAACCGTTCATCTGATGGACTTAACACTTGGCAGGTGTATTGCTGAGGACCCAAGGAGGTGCCGTGTCAAGTGCGACCTCTTGAGATCTATGAGACATATTTATAGACCCCTTTTCTGTTAGTGAAAATGATGATGTATTTTGTGGGCGGAGCATTAAAGGGACTATTTGTAACTTTCAGAATTGCTTCTTAACAGCGACACCTGTGGCCGTGAAATCAACGAAAGTCAGCGTCGGGCTCGCGCCTGCTCGCTCTAAATAGACCTGAACGAGCATCGCTCAAAACAGTGAGGCGACACACGTCAGCTAAAAGCACAATATCACTCTATATTTCAGCTGCTTGGCAGTAATGTTAGCTGACCAGACCAAGGTCTCTCCATGAACATGATTTAGATCTGATCCTAGTGTTGGCTTTTCCTGCCTCACCCTCCTGCACCCGCAGGGAGACACCGGCAACCGGAGCCTCTCCTCCGCTGCCTGCTTGCATTCACTGACACAGCGCGCACCAACAGAGGTTTTCCGTGTCTTGTGAAGTGACGAGCCTCTGCAGAAAGAAATGTGAACCGTGACACCGGCACCCGGTGTCTCCCTGCGGGCGCAGGAGGGAGACGGTAACGTTTCTCTCTGGAGGAGCTACAGCAGTTATTTCTGCACAAACGTCCACTGAACATTCACTAGATATCCACAGAGCTAAATTAACTCTTCTGTAGTGTGGAGTGAGCGCGCGTTCACGTCTAGAGGTGGAGAGAGTACGCGAGAACGCGCGCTCTGTCTGAGTGAAGGCGAGCAGGCAGAGGAGACGAGGCTCCCGGCATACGCGAGCGCGCATACGTGAGCCCGCATGTGTGCCGACCCGCTACATTTATACGCTTACAAAGTTACAAACAGTCCCTTTAAGTTGAGGAAGAATATTTCTGCAAACACGTTAGTCAACGCTGGCTAGCAAGTTTTGTTGAGTTTCTCTCAATATGTTCAGTCACTCACTCTCCACGAGTGTTAATTGAGAAAGTTAACATTACCCACGGGACCAGATTAGCCGATCCCTAAGCCACTGGTAGACTACTTCAGGAGGACAGCTGGCTAGTTAGCTAGCTAGCTTGTCCGGAGACTGACAAGCTAACTAGTTAATGCCTGTTCTCCTCCCAGCAAATTAGTCTCCTAGCGGCGAGGATTGAAGCAGAGGGACTGTTAAACCCAACACTGCCTCTGGCCACCAGCCCGCTGCTGGGCTTATTCTCTGTAACCACTGTTACATGAAAGCATGGCAGAATTAACAAGCTAGCTAAGTAGACAACCATCCGACCAGCAGGCTGGTGGCCAGCGGCAGCGCTGTTAAGATAAATTGATGCCGTACAAATCTTTGGATACCTATAGTTAACTATCCTGCAGTAAAGTCAGTTAAAAAGAGAGTCGTACAATAACATCGAAGTGTTTCAGCGATGAAGAGAAAAGGTTGCTAATAGTTTAGCAGCCAGTGGCTCACTGCTGCGGTTAGGCTAAACTATTGGCAACATTTTCTCTCCATCTCTGAAACGTTTCACCAGTGTTGTAGCTCGCTAGAGCTTCAAATCACAGTTTATCATCTCGAATGTATGCGATATTGATTCTGGCACCAAACAACACAGCAAGAGGACATTTTAGATGTGGAACTTTAGCCGCCTACTTTGAGGTGCTTCGTGTTTGCCTCCAGTCATTCCTTTGTTCTATTGGTGCCTTCAGATGGTTACGTGTTTACCGTGTTCATGAGAAGAGTCCATGTGAACGCCCCACCCCCCACCCCATTACTGGTATTCATGATCTTGTAAAAGTGAAAATTTCTGAAAGCTCAGAATTCTGAAGTTGTGACGTGTTTGTTGACGTTGTCAGAAATGGGGGAGGCCATGGAAGTCCATTTTTTGGTACATAAGTGAATATATTGTAATTTTAGCCGTATATTACAATTCCTTGTAATTTTATATGTCTGATGAAAATGTTGATATTCCCAACGGCCTCATCTTTCTCCTCTGTCATTATGGTACCCACTTGCTAGCTTGCTAAATTTTTAGCCTCTGTGGCTTCTAGACAGTAACGTTAATATTGCCATTGCTTAAGTTCTTACATACAACTTAACCACTTGAACGCCAAGCATATAGTGTACATGAAACAGTGCTTTCACCTTTTGTTAAAGTATCTTTTGTCTCATTCTTCTGTAATTTTACAGGGACCAAAGGGTGACAGTGGTGACAAAGGAGATATGGTGAATATCATTTTACCCCTGAATATCTGCTCATTTCTACATTCTGTTCACTACAAAGTATTGTCTGTATGATGCTGATCCTATGTTGTACTGCAACACAAATACCATCTCACTTCTGTACGCTTCTTTGTAGTTATTTTGATCTCTCAGACCTTTAAGGACTCCTTAAAAGAAAAAGATTTAAAAAAAAACAACTAATATTTGTTACCTTTTTTGAAGATATTTTTTATTCTTTATGTTCAATACAAACAAAGAAACTAGTTGAAAAAGTAAGCTGTGTTGAGCATTTGATTAATTTCCGGTCATGGATGTCTTACGAGGTGGGACAGTTATTTATTTTTGTGTGTGTGTTGTGGTTTTAGGGTGACCCAGGTCGGGATGGAACTGGACTCCCAGGTCCACCTGGCCCACCTGGCCCACCAGGACAAATCATCCACCAGACATCTAGCAGTGTAAGCAACAAAAAGCATACAATAGACCCAAATCCAAAACTAAGAGCAGTCTTAATCAGTGATAGCATTCATCTTAACTTCAATCTCTCTGTGTCACTACAGGTCGATGTTGGCAATGTTGGGCCTCAGGTTTGTATTCATGTTTAAACAGTAATACTGATACCAAATACAATACAATCTTTGAGGTTGTAGTTGACAACGTGTGTTACATGTACAGTATGTGGGGCTGCAGAGTTTTTGTATCCACATGAGGCCTTCTCCTCATTTTGCCATCTTTTAAAAAACTCACATCGGAACCACGGATGATGATTGGTTGTCCTTCAAACTGAGCTCTACGTGCATTTGGTATAACACTTTACAGGCCCTGTACATGTAACTGAGCTTTTTACAACCCATATAAAGGTGATTATGCACTTGTAATTATAACCGTAGCATGGGCTTGAACCACTGTTCAAAAGACACATCAGTGCTGACAGTGTGTGATTTTACCGAAAGGTGAAGTCCCTCCCCTTCTGGTGGTCCACCATAGGACCTTATTTCGAAAAAGATATGAACGGTTGTCAACGTTGAGAGACAAATGTTTTTTTGATTTCGTTTGAATTGCGCCATGAATCACACATATGATGTTTGTCAATTTAAAACATAATGTTGCAAGTCTAGAAAGTCTCAGTTTGTTGTAAAACTGTTGAAGTTTAATACTGTGATAATACGTTATTAGAAAGACTACACACCCAAAAGTCTAATAAGTGACGTCACTCTCGCTGAAGCTATGATTATTGTGTGTTTCATACTGGGTTGTACCAACACCAGCATCGGGTCTCGCTCATTCTTTGCTTTACCAGCTGATAAAAAGAGCAGGAGTCTCTGGATAAAATACATCAGGTCAGATAACGTTTCCTTTGTGTGTGGGTCATAGCTAAGGTAGCTTGCTAGCTAGTGTTGGTGACGTATGTAGTGCGAGACAAGAGATGTAGTTCACTGAGCGGTTTCACACAAAACTAAATGATACTACGACAAACTGAGACTTTCTTGACTTGCAAAATGATCTTTTAAATTGACAAACATCATTTGTGTGATTCATGGCGCAATTCAAACAGGATCAGAAAATATTTGTCTCTATTAGAACAAAGGATTGTTGTCACCATCTGACCTTTATCAAATATAACCACAAAACAGCAAAACATCTGTTTCCATTTCAATATATTACATTATTAGGCAACTGTATTCATCTACACTGAGTGAAAGCTGCACTTAATTCACAGTTTACATTTTAGAATGAGTCAGACCAATCAGGGCCAGAATAAGTTGTGTGTGGATTTGCTTCTACATTTGTGTTATTTGTAAAATTAGTAAAAACAAATGCATGATAGTCAGTTTGCAAAACACCGAAGAACAATCTAATGAAGTCTTATGTTTTCCTGTACAGGGAGGACCTGGTTTACCTGGTCAAGCTGGATTCCCTGTAAGTCTCCCTGTGTTACATAATTAATGTACCATGTCCTTATTATCACCATAAATACTGTATGTAGTGTATTTACTTCACATTAATGGTCTTAGTGTCGTCCCTTTGTCTTGGTCTCTTGTGTGTTTTGAACCTGTTGTTAATCTACATTTAGTATTTTTTTTAATTATTATTATTGTAAACAAATCCCATGAAAAGACCCAAACCAACAATGTGTTAATCTGCCCCTCTGTATTTTCCAACTTCCCCACTCTGTCTGAAGCAGTCAGCCTTAAGACTCTCTACTAAGAAGCAAATCTTTTTCTGATCTATTCTCGCTGGTTGGAAGTGGGCAGTGCTCAGTAAAAAAAAGTGATGGCATGTATTTTAGTGCACCAATCATGATTTAACATTTCAATCAAAACGGGATGACAGTTGTTGGCGTGTTTGCTTATGTTGCCAGTCCACTGTTTGCAGTTGATGAAGTAGATTAAGTAATGAATATTTAATGCCATGGAGAAATACTTAAATGGATAGTTTGGGTGATTGAAGTGAGGTTTATGAGGTACTTATCCGTAGTCAGTTTATTACCTATAGTAGATGACACACCCCATCTTGGGAGAAGCAGACAGGAGTACTGACAACAAACCAAAGCAATGTACTGCTGTGGACGGGGCCGGCAGCAAAACAGATTTTAGACATCTAAAAGAAAGGCCCACCTAAAAAATGGATATCCATTTAAGTGTATGCTATATTTAGAATATTTTCCGATGGCGAACTGAACTGAAAGTGAAACGTATCTATACTGGTTTTGTCATCTGAGCCTTCTCGGTTTGGAGAGAGCAGAGATAAGTTTCGCTTACAGTTCAGTTTCCTGTCGGAAAGGAGAAGGAAAGGGCGGACTGACAGCAAGATAAATCAGCGAAAATATTCTAAATATAGCGTACACTTCAACAGATATCGATATTTTTTTAAGGTGGGCCATTATTTTAGGTGGCTAAAATATGTTTTTCTGCTGGGCCCCGTCCACAGCATTGTATTGCTTTGCTCTGGTGTCGGTGCTCCTGTCTGTTTCTCCAAACTGGGGGCGTGCCGACCGTCATCTACTGTAGGTAACACACTGACTATGGATAAGTACCTCACACATACAACCCCACTTCAAAACACCTGAACTATCCCTTTCCGATTTGAAACCACGTTTAACAGGCTTTAAGTAAAATAACATCTTAAAAGTAATATCATTGAACAGTAGGGCACTGTAGTTTTAAGAAAACTGACTGTCTTTAATCCAAATCTATCAGGTCTTCATTGCTTTTACTTTGTAACATTGTAACTTGAGCAATGACCTGGAAGCAAACTGCTGCAGGCAAAAAGACGAGACTGTTTTACACTCAGGTCAATTCTGGCTCCAATTCTTTCAAATTCCCACAATGCCTCCAGATCATTTTAACAATGAAGTTTGACTTCCACAAAAGTAAGCAAGCATCAAATGCTTCTCTACACTACAGTTAGCAGATAGCACATTGGCACCGCATCTACTCAAAGAAGCCCACAACATCTCATCCACTAATTTCTACACTCAATATCTAAACAGTGGTCCACTCAGCAACTCACAAGCTGCACTGTCAGACAGAGACTAATGGAATGACTGCCAAATGACTGTTACTTTGACCTCTTGTAAATTGAGAGATCCTATTGTCTTTATCCTGCAGGGTCCTATTGGACCAAAGGGCGACAGAGGAGACCCTGGTCTTCCAGGCTACGGAGGGAAGGTAAAGTTTGGGTTATTTGTCTGTTCAACTATTAATTGAACCATTTTTCATCATTGAGACACTGCTGTAATTGAGTCTGTGTTGTCTCGTTGCTGCTGTTCTATGTCTAGGGTGAGAAAGGTGAACCAGGCTTAATAATCGGACCTGATGGAAATCTTCTGCACCTGGAAGGGCTTACAGGACCGAAGGTGAGTCATTTACTGTCTATCTGTTTTGTCTCTCTCATACCAACACATACACACACCGCTCCTCTATAGTATAGGATATGTTGCTGCTTTGTGTTGGTTGCGTTACCGTGGTACATTTGTTTTTGAAACTAATCTGGTTCCTTTGCCATGCCTGAAGGGGGACAGAGGATCACCTGGACCTGTTGGACCCTCTGTAAGTGTTTGGACATTCCTGTCTAAGATATCTACATTAATGCAACTAAACAGATTTAGTCTAAAAATGTATATTTTGTTTACTTCATTCTCCAGTCAGCTCACATTGTCTTTCATTTCATGATTTCTTGTCGCAGGGTCAGTATGGGCCTGCTGGATTAAAGGGTGAAATTGGAATGCCTGGAAGACCTGTAAGTACTTCCTTGGTGCCTTATTTTGGTATATTTTCATATAAATACGTTATACTATTCTGTGTTTATACTAAGTACCACATATTAATGTTATGGGCTTATTGTGTATAGCTGTAGTTACATTTGAACCCTAATGTTTCTGTTTTTCCGAGTGTAGGAGATATTAATGGATGACTTTCTCCCCTCAGGGTCGCCCTGGTGTAAACGGGTACAAGGGTGAGAAAGGAGAGACAGGAGTTGGCTCTGGCTATAGCTACCCAGTAAGTATTCATATTATTACCAGTGCTTAGATTTGACAGCAGCAGAAGTTAATACAGACAGTTTGACATCATCTTGTTTACTCTCCAACCCCCAAGCCATGCCAGCGTGTCTCAAAAGACACTAAATGTGATTTGTCTGGCTTCTATTTAAAATAGTTGTAGTGTACAGGTGACACATGGCATGAACTATACATAATCAGTGAAAAGGAAGAGAGTCTTGCATTGAGCATCAACAACTGACTGGCTAGCTTTTTAGTTAACTAGTGTCAGTGCCGGAGTGGGAAATAACGAAGAAACAACAGAACTGGAAAATCCTCCTGTTTCCCTGAAGTCACTGATGTGGCATCATTTTGCTTTCCCTGTGGGTTATATAGAAACAGAAAAACTACAGTTTGTAGGCTATGCTACATGTGGGTAACCTAAACGCTACCCTTGAAAGTGTAAATGACAGTTGTTAGGGCATAAAACCAATGATCTGTTGATCTTTATCCACACTTGATAGTCTAACAATGGCATAGCCGTCGGTGCTGAAAAAAAGTTGAATCGTGGATTTGGAGAATCGTGACATCCCTACTAGATAGTTATGTTTTGTACACATTATTTACCTTTGGACAAGTTCCTGCGTACAACCAGAGTGTTGGGTTTCAAAAACACAACCTCTGTTTAATTAGGGCCCGAGCACCGACAACGTCGGCCCGCGGAGGACCCTATTGAAACTGTAGGAATTCTTCTTTTTCTTTTCTCCCAAATGAATCGCTCTGTTGAGGCTTTAACATGCTCAAAAAGTTGTTCAACTTGGCAGGCTTATCAGACGCGGTGAAAAATGTTATATTTTAAGGGTCTCGGGCTCAGGTTTTCCAAACGGCTCACTAGTGCCCCCTAGAAAGTTGGAAAAATTGAGCCCCTCGCTCCGGTTTCACCTACATGTATGAAATTTTCATGTGGAGACGCAGAAAAAAGCTTCTTGGAGGTATGCCCAAAACTCAACAGGAAGTCAGCCATTTTTAATTAATATGTGATTTTCACCAATTTTTTGCATTTTATAGACTTTAATGAACTCCTCGTACAGATTTCATCAGATCGACTTGAAATTTGTTCAGAACCATCTTAGGACCTTCAGGATGAAAATGTATTCAAACGGTGAGATTTTATTGAACGACCTGACCGTGGCGTGGCGGCCATTTTGAACCATTCGCCATGAAACAGGAAGTTATTGTAACTCCACTGTGCATAGTCCGATCTGCCCCAAATTTCTCAGGCATGATAAGGTTCCAGTCCTGAGGACATGTACATGTCCATATTGAGTCACACTCATAGTGCCCCCTACTGGCAACAGGAATGACATGTTTTCTATTTTATTGTACTTATCTTAGCAGGTTTACTAGATCCACCTCAAATGTGGTCAGAAAAGCCTTAAGACCTTGATAATGCATCATTATGAAGACTGTGAGTTTTCGTTGAACGGCGTTGCTGTGGCATGGCGGCCATTTGGCGTGATTTGCCTTAAAACAGGAAGTTGTTGTAACTTCAGCATACTTTGTCAAATCTGCTCCATCTCCACCTCAATCTGAATTTCTCAGCTATGATGGTGGTCCAGGCCTGAGGTCATTTTCATGTCGATATAGATTCATAGCCCCGCCCCAAGATGTCAGCCACGCCCCCTTTCATAACTCATGAACCGTTAGTCCTAGAGTCTTGTGGGAGGTGTCATTGCACTCAGCAGAGAGTTCCTGTTTCATTGGTGAAGGTTATCCCTGCCCCCTACACATTAGCCACGCCCCTTTTGTAATTCATAAAACTGTTTGTTGTAGGGTTTTGTGGCAGGCGTCATTGGACTCATCAGAGTTCCAATTTCATTGTGCCTGGCCCCGTCAATCGGCGTCCCACCAGTACCCCCGACGTTCGGGAAGGTGCGAGGGCCCGTTCATCGCTGCTTGCAGCTTTGATTTATGATTGAATTTTTTGTCAGAATTGCTGTTACCTTGTGCCAGTGTGATAAATGTTGATAGTAGGGCTTTCAATTGATTAAAATATTTAATCGCGATTAATCGCCAATGAATGGCAAATCAATCGCATATTTTTATCTGTTCTAAATGTACCTTAAAGGGAGATCTGTCAAGTATTTAATACTCTTATCAACATGGGAGTGGGCAAATATGCTGCTTTATGCAAAAGTATGTATATATTTACTATTGGAAATCAATTCAAAAGACAAAACAATAACAAATATTGTTCAGAAACAAATAAATATATAGATCTAAATATTCTGAATTGTTATTTATTATTAAAATAATAAATCGTACAACAGCAACTTGGTTAAAAAGTCTGTGTAAAGTGTAAACCTTTTTAATGCAGCAACAAATTGGTCAAAACTTGACCAGGAATTAAAATTCTTGTATATAATGTATATTTTATATAAACACAGATCTGAATTGATTAGATTGGCCCCATTTTCACTGATATCGGATCCAGCTATTTGAGTCAGCATTGGCCCGATATACGATCCAGTATTGTAATCGGAGACTCCCTACCCCAAACTTCATGTGATTATCATAAAGTGTACATGTCTGTAAAGGGGAGACTCGTTGGTATCCATAGAACCCATTTACATTCACTGATCTGGAGGTCAGAGGTCAAGGGACCCCTTTGAAAATGGCAATGGCCAATGGCCAATTTAGTGCAAGTTTGGATTGTTATTTAGACTCCTTCTAGCTTTAAAAATGATCCCGCTACAACCTATAAATCACAAGTTGCGATAAAGAAATTAGTGGCATTGAGCTGAATTTGCATTAACAAGTTATCATGGCGTTAACTATGACAGCCCTAGTTGATAGACAATGTTGATTGACATGTATATAGACACACCATTCCTGGGTGAGCTTTCATAATATTAATCAATGCTGTTCATTTCTCAGACTTGTCAGTGTTTGCTGGGAGAATGCCCTAACATCAAACACATACAGTATCAATGCTAGCAAGCATTGTGTCGTAGTATCGTCAAAAATGTCAAAATACTGTCTGTCTAAGTTATTGATGGTATGTCAGTAATCATTCTGTATGTACACACCTAACAGTAAGAAAGAATGAATAACTTTGTTTTCATCAGGGAGTCCCTGGCCAACCAGGACCACCCGGACCACCTGGACCCCCTGGGCCAGCCATTCCCTTAGATCGCTTCAATGTGAGTACACAAGATACAAAACCTCGTACAGTACCATGAAATAAACTTTGGACATTCATATGTCCCAGCTAGTGTAACACAAATTGTGTTACAATGAATTATCATGTACAGTCTGGGGGCTGAGAGCTAAACCATATCATATTCTATCCATATCCAGTCAATATCTGGTGCTTCTGTTCCATTGTTTAAGCCTTGTTGTCTGGTGAAACTACTGAGACAGTTGCTAATTGCATAATTTAGCATAAACCTCCGACAAATCTTTCCCTCTGTTGTTGTTGGTGCTGTGGATTTTGTTCATCGAGCGTCTTTTCTTTCTGTGTTCATAGCGCTATGATGAACCTTCAAGGAATTACCCAGGTATGACCTCCATCACACACCGTTTGTTGTTTTAACACCAATACATAATACTGTACGATAGAGAGGGATCAGAATGGAGAAGTTAAGTAACAGTGCAAGTCAAGGAAGAGAGATTTAGAAATGGTTTAAAGTGTCTGCAGAGATAAACAGTTCTATCTTAGTTTCAGTCTGATCCAGCTGCCTCAGCCTGAAGGGGATATACCGTACACTCTATTGTCAAGAGATTAAGCTGTCAAGTCTGATTAGATTTGAAGAATGAATTGATAAAACACAGAAGATGTCACTCTCAATGACACAGTTTTGCATGTCATACACCTGTGGGGTATTGTGTACTGACCAATATTCAAAATTATATTTTGTTGAAGCAATGAAAGGGGAAAAAGGAGAGCATGGTGACCGAGGACTTCCAGGAATCCCAGGTTAATCCTAGTTTGCATTAAATACACATACTGTGCCATTATTATATACTTATCCACAGCACTGAAGGACTGCGTTGAAGTGAATTATTAGTTCTTAATCACTAAAACACCTTTGTTTTTTTGTTTTTTTTCCAGGAACAGCCTCTAATTTTGATATTTACACATTCAAGGTAATCTATCTTATCACCACACCACCACTCAGTTTCATTAGAATGCTGAATGTACTGTACTTCATAATGCTAACCTGTTTCTAACAGAATGAACTGAAGGGAGAGCGTGGAGACTTAGGTGTGAAGGGAGAAAAGGGAGAGTCTGGTGGTGGATATTATGACTCACGTTTTGGAGGAGTGCAAGGCCAACCAGGGCCTCCTGGAAAACCAGGCCTACAGGTGAGTTCAGAGAGTCTGTCATAGTATATTTACAGGTATTAACAACACAAATCTGATTTTGTTAGAAGATTTGTGGTTTTACCTGTATAGTAAGCACATGCCCCGTTGTTACACATAACAGTGGTTTGTCATGACCTAGATCATAGACATTTTAAAACTGTGTTCCAGTAATGGCATTTTTCTCTTTCATTTTAGGGTCCAAAGGGAGAACCCGTATTGGGCCCTCCTGGACCCCAGGGGCCACCAGGAACACCTGGAATTGGTTACGATGGGCGTCCAGGTGCTCCAGGACCACCTGGACCTCCAGGACCCCAAGGATCTCCCTCGCATCCTGGAGCATATAGGCCCAATCACTGTAAGCGACTTTTTCTATGTTTAAATATTCTGGATATTTTCTAAACTATACAATCCTACAACTAGTGTGGAGGTAACCTCGAGCTACTGTCTGACTCTGCACTTGACTTGTTAGATACTGGAGACAAACTCCACTTGAGCTCTTCATAAGTCTAATCCTCAACAAGCTTTTTTTTGTTTTCATTTGAAGCCGTCAGTGTTCCTGGACCTCCTGGTCCACCTGGTCCACCTGGAAGTCCTGGTCACTCCTCTGGGGTAAGTGCCATCACTGCATTCTAATATCATCCAACTGATTGGTTGTTGACATGATTGTTAGGCTGGCATTGGTAATAAGTTGTAATGATCAGTCTGCGTGTTGCCCATTGATCATATTGTGTCTAAAATACATTTGCTTGATAAAATGTTCAGGGCTGAGCAGATCTTTTCATTTTAAGAGCTATTGGCAGCCATTTATTAGTTATTTCATTTATGTTCAACAAAAGATAGACACTATGTGTATTTGTTTTCCACAGGTTACTGTTTTGAGGTCATATGACACAATGGTAGCTACTGCCAGACGCCAGGCAGAGGGCAGCCTCATCTACATCATTGACAAAGCAGACCTTTATTTGAGAGTACGCGATGGACTGCGGCAAGTCATGGTACAGTCATCTACTTTTCACCCAAGAATAGGTCCTCTTTAAGAGCACTAAAATGCTGCAATAAATATTTGTGTGTTTGGATATTCTGTGTATTGTTGACTAGCTAACTAAAGTTATTTCATATAACTTAAATTTTAATGATGCTTACTACTCAAAACGTGCTGCTACTGTTTAATGTTTATTGTTGCTAATAACTGTAAACCTCATATGAGAATGTTTGTTAAAGTTATGTGTTTGTGTAAAAAAAAAAAGAGTGGTTTGATTCAGTGTTAATATAGAGACAATATACACTTCCTACATTAATATGTAATACAATTCAGGTGAGCTGATTCATTCACTGTGAGGTGAGATGTCAGTGTTCACTAAACAGCTCTTGTTCTCTTCTCAGCTTGGAGACTACAATCCCTTCTTCAGAGATCTGGTAAGTTCCACAGAACAAAACTACAATAACCATATCTTGCCTTTTTCATTCACCCACTCCTTTCTCAAATTGTTTTAATCTCTCTAATTTTCATTTAAAGGAGAACGAGGTGGCAGAGGTCCAGCCTCCACCTGTGATCCTGTATCCCCAGTCCCAGGACCAGTCCCACAACAACGGAGCTGGCCATTACTCCCAGGGTGGTTCTGCCATACGACCCATTGAGCCCCCACCACACCCACCTGTAGACCCCAGATACCCCCCACAGTATGATCCCAGATTCCCAGACCCGAGACACACCGGTCAAACAGATGGACGATTAGCCACTCAAAACACAGAGAACAGATACCCTGTAACTCCACAGCGCCGACCCAGCCCACCTGTACCGCAGCCTGCTGGCCATGGAGACCCATCAGCATCAGGAGTGAGTAAAGTTCAACCAGGAGAGCTCCTGAATCCAAATGTCAATTAGTTCATTATGGAGGGTATCACGTAAGGGATAATGTACAGCGAGCCGGTCATTGTTGTGAAATAAACCCCGACAGGGCGATGCAGTTTGCGTCGGGGTGGTCTTGCATCGGCCTGAAGGGGTTAATTTACAACAATGACCGGCTCGCTGTACATTATCCCGGTAATTACACGGCTACTTACTGAAGAAATCAATTTATTTGACAAAAAAATAATAAGAAATGGCCAACCTGCTTTTGATTTCGAAGGTTGAAATCGGAAACTAATTTTGTTCGATTTCCAATTCAGGATCGAAATCATGACACCAATAATACCAAGTGAAATGTCAGGAAGTTATGAAAAAATAGATAACGCCCAGGCCTAGTGTTCAGGCTTGAATTGATTAACCGTCAACATATTTCAATTATTTTGCTTCAAATTTTGCTCTGACCTCTTCTGTAAGTATATACTTCATTATCTCAATGAAATGTACTGAAACAAATGTATATGTGACACACAAAGGCAATTTATTATTTTGGCCGGTACATATAGTATATATATACTGGGGAAAAAAAGTTAGTAAACTTGTGTTTGGTGGATTATTTCTCTGTTGTTCCAATGCTAATGGTCATTGTATTTTACATGGTTGGAAAGCCTGTTTATTTACCTTCACAATGAAGTCCAACTTGTAAGGATCATGCATTTGTGGGATGAGCAGCACAGCTGATTATGTGGGTAGCACCCAAGAAAAATGTTCCAAAATGCTCTGCCAATGGTAAACAGTGTATTCTCCTGTTGGTGTTGACTCTTGTTTTGAGTTGGTTGGTGGATTGGATGATTGAACTCTCTATCAGTAACAAGGAACAAGCAAGACATATTGGCTATTTTACACTTTATTCATTAAATAGACCGTCAGGAGCCTCAGTAGCGGTGGAAGATCCACACGCAGCCACAACAGCCTGGCACCTCCTCCTCATGCTGGTCACCAACCTGGTCATGTTGCTGTGGGATGGCGTTCCATTCCTCAACCAGGATTGGTTGCAGGTCAGCCAGCGTGGTTGTGTTGGTCACTCTAACACGTACAGCACGCCCAAGCTGATCCCACAAGTGTTGAATTGGGTTGAGGTGTGGACTCTTGGCAGGCCGTTCCATTCTCTCTACTCCCACATTGTGGAGGTAGTCTGTGATAACCCTGGCTCTGTGGGGGGGGGGGAGCGTTGTCATCTTGGAGGATGAAGTTGGGTCCCAGATTGTGGAGATATGGGATCAACACTGGCTGCAGAATCTCATCCTGATATCTCCCTGCATTGAGATGGCCTTCAATGATGACAAGCTTTGTTTTACCAGTGAGGGAGATGCCCCCCCACACCATGACACTGCCCCCACCAAAAGCTGTTACTCCATCGGTGCAACAATCAGCATAGCGTTCTCCATGTCGTCTCCATACTTTGACCCTGCCATCCAACTTTGGCAGACAGAACCTGGACTCATCACTGAACATGACATTCCCCCACATGTTCAGGTTCCATTGTCTGTGTTGTCGACACCAGTGCAAACGGGCCTGACGGTGAAGGGCAGTCATTGCAGGCTTCCTGGTAGCCTTATGAGAATACACTGTTTACCATTGGCAGAGCATTTTGGAACATTTTTCTTGGGCGCTCCCCACATAATCAGCTATGCTGCTCATCCCACAAATGCATGATCCTTACAAGTTGGACATCATTGTGAAGGTAAATAAACAGGCTTTCCAACCATGTAAAATACAAAGACCATTAGCATTGATACAACAGAGAAATAATCCACCAAACACAAGTTTCCGAACTTTGTTTTTCCAGTATATATATA
>CAKAOI010047730.1:0-14069 GCA_916701655.1 Sebastiscus albofasciatus
GCGTCCCAAACAGCTGTGAAGCTCTGCTGATGCGTTGTGTGCCTTTGTTGCATGTGGATCTCACCTGTCCATGCATGGGAAAATACCTGAAGGGAGTTGTCATGTCATCGGTGGCTCTCATTGGTCTTCAAACAACTACTTAATGGCTCCAAAATGACATGTCCTTTTAATTTATTCAGGTGTTGATTCCACCTGTAGCAGCCAGGTACTCAGGTGAGCAAGCTACTGCAGTGTTTTATTTCATCAAGTTAAAGATTTTTTTTTAACATTTACACATTGTTTTTTTAAATCCCGATAGTTCATGTCGACTTTTACTAAATTAAGCTCTGAGCTTTTAAAAAACAATAATTAAAGTAGTTAACATTATCTGTGAACAAAGAATCCTCAGGGGAAGGTGCAGGAGAGAATGAGTGATATGCAGAGAGACCAGTTGAGCAGCTCTGACAGCATCATCAGAAACTAGCAGGTCAAACAGGCAAACAACACATTGTTCTTTTTTTTCCCCATGTTTTAATTCTTTGGGAGTCACATGAAAGTATTGGACAGCAGAGCGTCGACTCACATTCACACAGCAAAAGTACAAGACACAGCACGGCGTGAAACACAACCATAAAAAACAAAAACAAAAACAAAAAGGAACGACAAAAGCCTTCACGTCAAAATGCTGCTGGCAATAAATAGGCTGATCTTATTAAATTTATATTCAATAATCTTCTGTACAGATGGTCTATGAATTACAATACATCAACCGAACAATCAGGAAGAGCAACACGGATACACAAAAAGAAATCATGTAAACAGAGAAAGGAAGAGATCCCTCTTTCGTACACACATTTCACGCACACACGATCAACGACCATGCAGAGGATCCAGAGTGCGCCTATATGAGGCAACAAATAATAATGAATACAGTACATCTTTCTCTTTTTCCCTCCACATGAAATGGCACACACACATTCATACAATCACTCACAAAAAAAAAAAGGAGCACAGGGGGAGCACGTGGGGTTTTTTGGGGATACGAGGAATGTGATTCTGCAGTGGAGGGGTCAGAGATGAAAACTGGAGAGGTCGTGAGAGGTGGCGGCCTACTCTTCCAACGTACGGAAGCCGTTCTGCATGTCCTCCACTAGCTGAGCGTACTCGGCCTTGATCTTAGCCTCGCCTTCCTTCACCGGGTCCTGTGCAACAAAGAAATACAGTCTTACATCGTGAACACAAAACAGCAGACTCTGTGCATGATCTGTGGTGCTTGAGCTGTGGCCATCATCATCACGGTATCCTAAGTGTCATTAAAAAAACAGCTTTTAAAGACGCTGTCCCTTCCGCCTGGAGCAATGTACAGACTTGAAACTGTCAGAGCTTTTAGTTAATTAAATGTATTCATGCATCTTAACTGGATATCGTCTACACACTGTCTTTGCCTGTTTATGTTGTGTGCATTTATTGTTGTAACAATATTTTCATGCCACCCTCTTGGCCAGTTTCTCTTGAAAAATGACAAAAGACAACCTGATGGGAATATGCAGCGTTAATTTGTTTTTGTGTCAATGTATGTCAGGTGAGGCCCAGTTTCATGGTGGTTTTGTTTCGTGATGATTAATTGCCTTTTAATTGGTATTAATGGCAATCAAGTTAAAAAAAAAAAAAGAAAACCCGATGGGTGGAGGTCATTGCATAAGGTGTAGTTAAAGCAATTAAACTTTCCACTTCCTTATTGTGATTGTCTCAACTCTGAAATGTGTCGCAGCAAACAATACGTCAACAAGCTGAAAATAAACCAGCACTAAGAGACTCTTCGTCTGATATAAAGGCAGATTTCCTGCTGCACATTACAAACCAAGAATACTGTATGTTCATAAAGCAAAAGTCAAATTTGGCAAACATTTAAAACAGCGGTTCTCCACCATTTGCCTCGTGACCTCTGCAGAATGTTGAATGCTTTAAATATAAAATAATTTTCTACATTAGCTGGCACTTCTAAATATCAAACCACTCATGTATTTATTTATCTTTTAATTCTGTCCTTATTAATACCATCTAGTTATTTTGTTTTCAAAAAAATATTATTATTGTCTTTTTTATTTATTTATTTAAGATGTTGTTACTAAAATTATTATGACTATCATTTCATCCTTTTTTTTGGTTTTGTTATGTATCATGTGAAGCTCTGTACGTCAACTTGTTTCTTAGTCTTTTCTTGGGTATTTGTCCTTTTTTATTGGTGTAAAAACTAAACAGCAGATGCACCAATATAAATAAATAAATAAATAAATAAAAAAACTACAAAAAATATTATTTCCCCTTTGATTTCTTTTGATTATGAGTCTTATATCTTGAAAAATATTCCATACTTTTACAAGAAATAAAGCAAAAAAGTCAAAAGTTTTTAAAAATATCTGATATGTTAGGGTAGGAAGAAAAAATAAGTATAAATATGTTGATAAATTCCTGTTTTTTTGCTACCCATGAAATTAAAATCAACTTGAGAACCACTAAATTATCACATATGGCAGAGGAGATGTATACAAGCTTTTGCAGGCGTACACATACACACACCTTGAATTTCATTGAGCTGAGCCTGTAGAGGATTTCTCCCATGTGCTCCTTGATCATGGCCCAGGTGATCTTGTTGTCGCTCTGAGCCGTGGTCTCCACTGCGTGCCGCGCCATGTCGTAGAAACAGATGGTGTTGGAGAGGATGCCCACTGTCTTGTAGAAGGGACAGAACCTGAGGAGAAGGACACAGAGCAGTCAGCCATTTTGGATCCAATACCAGTAAGTTTCACTTTTTCTCCAAGGGGAGATAGTCCAACATCTATTTGAACTCTGTGTGACTAAAAGTGAGCGAGCACATGCTGTGTTGTGTATGATGTTACCTGTCGTAAGGAGTGTAACCGTTCTGCTGCAGGAAGTCGTCTTTGAGGAGTTTGGCCACCTCCAGGGTGATTTTATCCGTTTCTGCCAGTGACGCCTGTTAAGAAAATAATTTAAATGGAAAAAAAAATGTGTTGGAGCAAGCAGATATGGGATAAATATGTGATTTTTTTTTTCTACGCATGTCTGACTTTGAAGCTTCATACAGGGAAAGGAGAAAATCAGGTCAAAGTTCATCCGAAAATGAAACCACTGATGCTGACTTTCTGCTGAATTACCTTTCCGACGAGCTGCACGATCTCAGCCAGGTCCTCCTCCTCCTGCAGGATCTCCTTGGCCTTGGTACGCAGGGGCACAAACTCGGGGAAGTGCTTGTCGTAATACTCATCCAGAGCGCGAGTGTATTTGCTGTAACTGATGAGCCAGTTCACTGAAGGAAAGTGCTTCCTCTGAGCCAGCTTCTTATCCAGACCCCAGAACACCTGAGAGAGGGAATAACCCCGACATAATAAAATAAAGACCGGAGCACCTTTAATCAACAAAGCTTGATTAGAATCTGAATTTGTTAATTTACCTGTACAATACCGAGGGTGGCTGAAGTGACGGGGTCAGAGAAGTCACCACCAGGAGGCGATACACTGAGAAAGGAGCAAACAGTTTTAGTTACAGTCCATACAACATGTGCAGAGTAATGTCTCCCTCTAGTGAGACAAAGCTGTACTCACGCTCCTACAATACTGACGCTGCCCTCCCTCTCAGGGTTACCCAGACACTTCACCCTTCCAGCACGCTCATAGAAGGAGGCGAGACGGGCGCCCAGGTAGGCAGGATAACCACTGTCTGTGGGCAGATACACAAAATACGGTTTGTACACAGGTCAATTTTACAAAAGAGGTTAGAGAGTAGCACTACAAAACAAAGAAGCACTCCAACTACTGTAGAGGGGAATTTAAGGATTAGAAATGTTAACTAACACGTGCCAGGCGGTGCATTCAGCTCAAAGATTGTCTTCACATTTGTGCACCAGTTCACATACTTTTATGATTCAGAGGAAGGCGAAAAGCATCAATGACCCTGATCATTAAATTAAGTTGTGATTTTAACCTCAGACACTGAGAATTGTGTGTTTCAATAAACACTTTATTGTACTGCAACTAAAGCCCAGATGGAAGTAGGGCTGCAAACAACACTTATTTCAATCATTGATTAATCCATACATTTCCTTTATTAATGGTTTATTAATGGTCCCCTCTTAGTCGACTAATCGGTTGTTTTGGTCTGATTTCTTTATTAATTAGTCATTTTTTTATGCATTTGTCATGTTGAATGACTTATTTCCAAACTTATGATCACATCTCTGGTAAACACAAGATTTAAAGTGGTGCTTTTGTGTGACTCTTTGTGGAGAAACTCAGTTTAACAGATCTGTCGATTAAATCAACAAATCTAATAGAAGAGCGTTAGGTGACTACGAATATCTTTAGTCAAGGACATCACAAGTATGGCTGCACGATCTTGAGAAAAAATATCTAATTGCGATCATTTTGACTGGTATGGCAATGGTGATATGATTTGTGATGTTAGAGGGAATGATCATTTTTCCATCATTATTCTCATTTTCATTGAAAAACATATCAAAATGATTATGGTGTGATTTTTGCGGGGATCTGTACCAAACAAAGATGTTTTCTAAATTCTGTAGAATATGATGTGTAGGCCAGGACATCTCTGCAGCACAACAATATTTAATTTAAAACAAATATTGCATTTCCTGCGATTTGAAATTTTCTGTATGCCATATTGCAATTTCAAAAAAAATTAAATTAATTATGCAGCCCGACTTCAAATGAGTTGTTTTGTCTGACCAACAGTCAAAAAAAAAAAAAAAATACTCAGTTCAATATCAAAGAAGACAGAAAAAATGCAAATATTCACATTTAAGAACCTGGAACCATTGAATTTTTGGCATTTTTTCTGCATTTAAATTAGTCAATCAACTAACCGTGTAATTGTTTAAACAGTAGTTGGAATGAATCTAATGCCTTCAGCTCTCATTATAATTTCGAGGAGACTCTAAACTTACCAGCGGGCATCTCCGCCAGACGGCCAGAAATCTCCCTGAGAGCTTCGGCCCAACGGGAGGTAGAATCGGCCATCATGCTCACGTTGTATCCCATGTCTCTGAAGTACTCAGACAGCGTGATTCCTGCCAAAACAAACTGAGTTAGCATGCACCACTAATGTGTGTTAATCTACATGCAATCAGAGGGAGAGAGCAAATGAGACTCTTTATTTACCTGTGTAGATGGAGGCTTCTCTGGCAGCTACAGGCATGTTGGAGGTGTTGGCTACCAGGGCTGTTCTCTTCATGATGCTCTCCGTCTTCCCGTCCACCTCCATGGTCAGCTCAGGGAAGTCTCGCAGTACTTCTGACATCTCGTTACCACGCTCCCCGCAGCCTACGTAGATGATGACGTCACTGTTGGAGTACTTTGACAGTGATTGAGAGATGACGGTCTTTCCGCAGCCAAAGGCTCCTGGGATGGCTGTGGTTCCTCCTTGCACACATCTTCACACACAAGAGAGGAGAGTACAGGGTGAGGAAACCATTTTCAATATGTCTGTCTTCAAAAGATTAAAAGTAGGATGTGAGACTTACGGGAAAAGCGCGTCCAGCACTCTCTGTCCGGTCAGCAGCGGGTGATTGGCTGGCAGCTTCTCTGTGACGGGTCGTACTTGTCTGACAGGCCACACTTGCACCATGGTGAACTTCTCCTTCACCCCCTCAAACTCCAGCTCCATCACCACATCCTGACACAGAAACACACACACCATCAACACAAAGCAGCGTCTAACAAACACAGCTGTTGCCAGAGGTGCGGTGAACTCACAGAGACGTCGTAGTTTCCAGGTGGAGCCACGTAGGTTACGGTGCCTCTGTTCCTGGGAGGCAGCATGATCTTGTGCTTGATGAGGGAGTTCTCGTGCACCATGCCGTAGATGTCTCCTCCTGTAATGTGACTGCCAACCTAACGGCGATAAAAAAAAAATAAGTTAACATAAATAATTTAATAAACATGCCCAGCTGAAGGTTTGGAGTCAGAACAGACACTCACCCGCAGGCTCTTGCTGGGAGTAAACTCCCACTTGAGGTCTCGGTTGAGGGCTCCGATGTTTACACCTCTGGGGATGTAGATGCTCTGTGTGATGTCATTGATGTCCTTTAGTGGTCGCTG
The DNA here is from genome assembly GCA_916701655.1 of Sebastiscus albofasciatus. NCBI lineage: Eukaryota > Metazoa > Chordata > Actinopteri > Perciformes > Sebastidae > Sebastiscus > Sebastiscus albofasciatus. The sequence continues at coordinate 6,114 of CAKAOI010047730.1, forward strand.
GATACCGTCAAAGATGGACCCCATGATTCCTGGACCCAACTCCACAGAGAGAGGTTTCCCCGTCCGCAGCACAGGATCTCCAACAGACACACCGGCTGCATTCAAGCTCAGGAAAAATGTTGGACTATTTCTATATATTAACTTTTACATATGCAAGATACTACGATGCATCAGAGTGTTACAGTCTGGATGAGTGGGCTGTCGCAATATCGCAATATGATTTTCACTGCACGATTATCGTGGCCAAAAGAATTCATGATAACGATAATATCGCGATATCTATAAAACAAAATCTGTAAATATTGCTATCAGTCAAATTCATCTTTGACTTTGTTTATTGTGCGTTTTGTCTCTTTTTTGGCAAATTAATTACACTCAAAATACGAGTGTAAGGAGGTGGAGAGAGTCTGTAATCATAACTATATATATATATATATATATATATATATACATATATAAATGATTTAAGAGGCGCTGGATTATTTACACAATATTATCATATGTGTATTATTAACATGATATCAATATTTCATTTTTAAATATCACAGTTATTGTCAATACCGGTGTCATGATATACCCTAGTTTAACAGTATATATTGTCTATTAAATGATTGTATTGTTTATTGTCTCATTCTTATACAGCTATTAATAAATACTATATTTCAGAATATAGGTCAAAATTCTTTAAAAACAGGTATCACGAAACGTACTTGGCGGCGTTGTATCAATATTTCCTCTCTCTCGTGTCATTTTGGCCTGACACAAACAGATGGCTTAAAAGCAGCTGTATAATGGATCAATATGAAAGCTGTGGCATCGAGTAAAGACAAAGAATGGACGGTCACATGGTCAAAAGGATACACGTCTCCTCGTAGACCTGGATGGTGGCCATGTCTCCCTCCAGCCTGATGATCTCTCCCACCAGCTCACTGTGGCCGACACGGACCAGCTCATACATAGCTGCTCCTGCCATGGCTGTAGCCGTCACCACTACGAAAACAAACAAGTGTGTAAATGATCAGATTGAATAGAAGTTAAATAAACAAACCCCAGGAAGTCAGAGAGCAAAAGCTGAACAAGTCTGTCCTCTTTTATTTCCTGTTTCAGCTCAAATACTGTCGTAAGTGTGCAGCCTGCGTCTGTTTTTAAAATGCATCTGCAGTAATTCTGTTGTGCTATAAGTGCAAAGTGGAGAAAGAGTCAGCATTTAAGCGTGTGTGGTGGCCAACCTGGTCCGGAGACTCCATGGACGTATCCAAACTCGCTCTCCCTCTCCTCATCCCTGATCTTGGGCAGCTTGGACATGTCCATCTTCACCGGTTTATTAGTCGAACTGGAAGGAGAGCAAAGAGGAGAGGGATAATGTGAGGGAGACATCAAGCAACAGAGAAATAAAGGAAAAGGGAAAATGAACCAGAGCAGCAGAGGCCATCCTCTCCTCAGCAAAACCACAACATGACTTCTGTGTCTACATTTTAATTATTGAGATCTTTTATTAGCAGTCATAAAGCAGCTGTGGTTAGGAGCACTTTGATGATTGCTGTTACAGTTCATTTCATATGAGACCACACGGTGCTACCAATCTGTTTTAGCACTGAGCCAACTGGTTAATATGAAAGAATTAAATCCTTTTATGGCCACACAGGATAATCACTTCCTTTTTCTAACTTAAAACACTGACGCCAACACAAACTAGGGATGCACAGATACGATTCTGGATCGGATATCGGTGACAATGGGGCCGATCTATTCAATTCAATTTGATGTATATGTACTATAGACACTATATAGTGGAATTCCTGTCTAAGTTTTGACCAATTTGTTGCTGGATTAAAAAGGTTTACACTTGAATTGTAATTCCTGTTCATTTTTTTACCAAGTTGTCAGTGTAAGATTTATTATTTTAATAATAAAGAACAAATAAATTCATTTATATCTATGTATTTATTGGTCACATTTTGTTTTACAAAGTTAGGAAAGCAATGTTTAAGTCCAGCCTGATGTTGCTTTACACATAAAATAATGATCCCAGTCACTTCCACACAATGAGACATACAGCTTATTAATTAAACACTGGTATTGGATCGGTACTTGGTATCAGGACAGAAAAGATTGGATGGGTGCATCCCTAACACAAACATAAAACATTTTGTTAATACATATAATACATTTCTTCTCCTGCATCATTCCCGGCATGATGTTTTGACACGAAATGGCTTTGCAGAACCGATTCATTTAGACCGTACCAAATGAATTTTCACATCATAAAAAGGTGGAAACAATAGGAAATGTATTAAAGATATTATTGAAAGAATCCACATATTCAGAGGTAAATATTTGCGTGGCACCGTTCTGGTACCTTGGTAGTGCCACGTCCCACTGTAACCATGGAAACCGACAGGAAAATACGGCAACATCACTGCTCACGACTCTGCATATCTCAGCATTACGGTGCATAATCTAGGCCATCCTCATCTCTTTCACCTCCTTGGCTGCTTCAGGTGCAGTAGTACAGTCAGCATGACGCGTTAGGCGGCCAACATTAGAGGGAAATCCCACAGAGCAGCATGTTCCTCGGTTATCCCTTCACATTCACAGTGCACTTATGTAAATGCTCATGTCTCCCATCTGCATCTTTGCATCTTCTGTCTCCTCTTATGTATATTCTGTCGTTTTCACATCACATATCTGCTAGATACTACCCTGACTCACTTGGCTGCATGCAGGAGTAACACAAACACAAGCTGTCATCAGTCGTGACACAAGCCCATCCCCTCAGCACTGCAGATGCTCTGCACACACTACAGAGCAGCTTCATCTGCAATAATACTGAGTGCATCCCACACACAGCAGAGCCACTGCTCACACTACTTAAATTTGGGGTTTCTCATCCTCTGTCTGACAATTATATCACACATACAGTACTCCACATGCATGCCCTTTTCTTGTCCTTCCCACTCAGATCTTCCTGTTTACGCTACGCCGCTTCTTAACCCATCTGTGCAGGAATAAAGCAGCTCCACCAACAGGTCGATGCAGGAATTACAAGAATGACACCTTCACTCTGTCCTTCCTGCAAATCATTTGAATGAAAAAAAGACCAAAAACAAACAAAATCCCTGTACTTTCAATTGGCAATTATGTGTTTCTGATCTCAAAGACACACCTCAAACATATACAGCCTCCAAAAAGCAGCATACAGTTGGAAGATAAGGCCTATTGTCCTGATGATTAATTCACATAGTATCACACATCTCTACCTGCCTGATTAGCTCCAATTCAACAAATCGAACTGCATGTACATGTTGAAATAAAAAGCCTTTTATGACAATAATATCACACAGTATTTGTCACAAGTCTTTTTTACAAGCAGTTAAGGTCACATCCTCTTGTTATAATCCTGGCTGTAACAACAGTCATCACACTTCTGTGTGATCATATGATCCTGGCACATGACTGACTGGCTGGTCTGGTCTGTATGAGTCTCTTTAAGGAAGTGGAAAACTAGCATGGTGAAAAACTGGGAAGTACAAGTTATGACTGTGTGTGTGGACACACTGGAGATATTCTCTCACCCCTGACTACAATCCTCCACAGAAAATGGGCATGGGGCATACTAAAGATGATTTACCCTGCTTTATTAAACTGCTGCTGACCTTGGATGTTATATTGGCTTAATTTGTGATGGATAGTAGGCTAAAGAAAGGTGGGAATGGTCAACTGTTGACAACAGATGTCAAATTAAAAGTGAAACATAGCTTGTAAACCAGGCAAGGCCTAAAATTAAGTTTGTGTCAGGTCATTGAACATTTCTACTGGCCACACAATCGTTTTGTCTGCCACTTCTGAAATATATGTAGAACGCTTTAGAATTGTAAATAGTAGGACTGTGTTTTGGCAAGAATCAGGCGATACGATATCATGATACAGGGGTTACAATTCAATATATTGCGACTTTTTAAAAATCAAATTTTAGGAAAACTGTAATAGTATAAAGAACACACCGCCATATGCATAAATTGTATGCAATCAGAAAAGTAGGATTTGCTTTTATAACAGAGGAAGCATATCTTTGTAAATAAAATAAAGTATTAACTAGTTAATCTTTGCTTATAAACTATTAATTACAAAGCAATACACATTTTTTGAGAATGATACAGTATCACAAAACATAATTGTGCAATACTTTCTATTTTGATATTTTCAGTCAGTGGTAACAGACAGTAGAAATATGGATCATGTAATCTTATTCCCTGACTATTTTTAATTTAGGAATTGCTTTTTAAAAATAATATTTCTTAATATAAGGAAAATCTGCCATGGTGGCCTGAAATCTTTACCTGCCACAGCCAACATTTACCCTGTATCTAACTAGTCTCTGCCCTGAAACCAGGCAGAGACTAGTTTACTGTACCTGTTTTTCTCTTATTTAGGTCTGAAAGCAGACTTTTAGTTTATCATTATTGGACATTTGGGGTAAAGGGAAAGGTTAACAACACTGAGAAGAACATGCATAGGCTAATATATGTAGGTATTGCTGCAGACAATAAGCTCAGAAATGTCCCATGTAAGTGACAAACATCCTGACACACTGAAAATTATCTGAATCTGCCATGGTGGCAGGTGACCTGACATTCTTATTGCTGCAAAAAAATAAGCTCAGAAATGTCACATGTAAGTGAGATGATCATGCAAAACATCATGACACACTGATGTTAATTGCAAACTCCTTGAATGCAGGTAGCTGCTCGCATGAAACTCAGCTAAATTATAGTGTTACTATTTTAATACATTTACCCTGGATTTGGCAGGTGACAGGTGCTAATTTCATTCCCTGTATATGTAGGTATTGCTGCAAAAAATAAGCTCAGAAATGTCACATGTAAGTGACATAAACATCCTGACACACTGATGTTAATTGCAAAGACTCCTTGAATGCAGGTATAGCTGCTTGCATGAAACTAATTGTTTTAGTGGAGAAAAACCCATAACAATAGTATATATTTAATAGCATAACAATGACCTTTTTATGGTATAATGTTATATGCTTTGAGACTGGCTTCAATGCAGGATATTCAGTATGAAACTAGAAAACAACGTCAGCTAGATCCGTATGTACTCGCTGTTATGAAAACGATAGAAACTGGTCTCTCGGCCTGGATGACACATTGCTAGATCTACCATTTTGGCGCAACGTTTTCTAGCTTCATTATGTCATAAACAACAACACAACACCACTGTCTGACTGTAATATCACAGTTATAGAAAACATATGTAATAGTTACCGTTGTGGTAGTGAAGTGGTGGTTTACTGTCTTGCCTCGACACAGAGAGAGAGAGGAACGATGGGTGCTGCGGTGCGTGACAGCAGACTGAAGATCAGCTGACTTCATTCACTCTGCTGCTGCTGCTCCGTTTTACTGCTGGAGCTCTGCAACTGACGCCATTTTGGATCCGCCCACGGAGCCACCACCGCAAAGAGTTGTGAGCGTTGGTGATCGAGCGCTCTAGATGGATATTCGTCTACAGCAGCAGGGGTCTGCAACCTTTTCTACCAAAAGAGCCATTTTAAGCAAAAAAAAAAAAAAATCTGTCTGAAGCAATGTCTGCAACATTTGAGCATTGTGATGAAGGTAGTTTATAGTCTAAGTAAATAGTATATAAGTCTAATGCAGTGAGGCCCAGAGACTACGGAGTATTAGGGCCACATTGAGGGAAAAAACATCTGAGATTTCCAAAATAAAGTCACAATATTAAAAAATAAAAAAGTCGTAATATTACGAGAATAACATCATAACTTTACGAGAAAAAAGTCGTAATATTACGAGAATAAAGTCATAACTTATCGAGAAAAAAGTCGGAATATAACGAGAATAAAGTCATGACTTTACGATAAAAAAAGTTGTAATATTACGAGAATAAAGTCATAATATTACAAAAAAAGTCATAATATTACGAGAATAAAGTCATAACTTTACAAGAAAAAAAGTCTTGATATTACAAGAATAAAGTCATAACTTTACGAGAAAAAAAAACACGTAAAATTACTACTTTATAATATACGACTTTTTTCTCGAAATCTCAGATTTTTTTTTTCCTCAATGTGGCCCTAATACTCTGTCATAACGTAGTACTATAGACCTACAACAATGATAAATAAAAATGGAAATGTAAACAGCATGAGCAAGAGTACATTTTTAAAAATTTTTCCTATATAAACTAAGTCAAAAATACCCTCCATTTATAAGACCATCAATAAAAGTATATACACAAAAATATGAGATTATTTTATTATGAAAGATATTTATTAATATTATATGATATTATATTATATTATAAAAAATGCAGTACTTTGATACGTACTGTATTTTTTTTTGCTTTAAGTGTGCACAATTGTATGTGAATCTACTTGCAGTAATATTTACACTATGTAATATGATGCATTTTAAATGAATGCTATTCTAAAATAAAATAAAAAATAATAAAGTAGTGACAGGAGCCACTTGCATAGGGTGATAGACATAGAGATATAGACTACATATATATTTTTTAGACATGCATGCATACTTAATTTTACAGTACAGGAAGGAGTCTATCTCTTACGTGCTGAATATCTTTACAGCAACGTTTGAGCCAAAATGGAGGCGCTATCACACATCTCTGTGATTAATTATTTTCTCCATCTAAGTATCTCTTTCTTACAAATAAACATCACATAATATAAAATATCTAAAATGTTAAAGAAAATAAATGTTGCATGTCAAAGAATTGTGTTTATATCTATCTAAAGTGGTCTGGTAATGTATGGGCAAGGTTTATGATTTTAATTTTGTTTTTCGTGACAGTGTATAAAAAAGCATTTTACCTTTTTTTTAAATTTAATTTAGCAAAACAACAGAAACAGCTAAAAAAAATTAAAGTACTTATAATAAGCATAAATGTGAAGGTAATTTTGCCCTGAGGAAGCCTCACAGGCTGTGCCTCGCTCGCTATGATTGGCAGATCGTAATCCCAATCATGGCCCAGAAAACTTTAACCTTCTTTTCTCAAATTTGACGACACTACATATTTTTATAGCACAAGAAATATGGTTATTAAAAGTATCTTGCGTGGCTGTTTTAAAAATGCTGTAATGTAACCAAACACTTTCAGTACAACAGTACAACAACACATAATAGATGTAACTCACACTCTGCCTTTTATTTACTCCTCTACTTCATGGGTTTTTTGGGGTTGTTTTTTTACATTTATCCTTTGATATTGCAATATATTGTTATTATATTGTCATTTACATGCATGTTTTTTTTAACTATCTATATATTGTAATCTGACTTATATACTATATACTTAGACTATAAACTGTGTTACTGTTCATCACCATGCTCAAATATTTTGCAGCTCCAGACAGAATTTTTTTGTTGTTGTTTGCCTATAATGGCTCTTTTGATAGTAAAGGTTGCTGACCCCTGGTCTACAGCATGAGCAAGAATACATTTTTACTATTTTGTTCCTACATAAACTAAGTCCAAAATACTCTCCATTTATAAGACCATCAATAAAAGTATATACACAAAAATATGAGAATATTTTATTAGGAAAAATATAAATAGGACTGTAGATGTTTTTGACTATGAAGTTGAAGAAATTGTAGGTCACCGCCTATGCAAGTGGCTCCTGTCACTACTTTTTTTATTTTTATTTTAGAATAGCATTCATTTAAAATGCATCATATTCCATAGTATAAATATTACTGCAAGTAGATTCCACATACAATTGTGCACACTTAAAGCAAAAAAAAATACAGTACGTATCAAAGTACTGCATTTTTTATAATATAATATAATATCATATAATATTAATAAATATCTTTCATAATAAAATAATCTCATCAACAAAAAAATTGCAATACTTTTGATAACTATTTTACAGCCTGGCTCTTCTAAAGGTGTTCTTTTA